>JBDJHY010000087.1:4729631-4741459 GCA_039654485.1 Withania somnifera
AATTTATAGGGAATTAATTATTTAGACTAACCTATTAAAGTGTCTACACAATAAGCTTAGTGAGTTGCCAATATAATAAGTGTACTCTAGACAAATTGACACCCCATAGGTTACAAAGAAGTGACTCAATATAAAAAGACAAAAAATGATTTATCCCCCTATTTAATTAGTGATTATTATGATCGTGCACAAATTGAATTAATATAAAATTTTAAATCAATTTGAAGTAGTTTGAATAATTTAATTTATTTTATAATTCACATCAATTTATGAGTTTGATTTTAAAATATTTCAATTTTTCGAATCAAATACGAGTGATGTATTTATAATTTAAATTGACTTTTTGATTTTATGAATAAATAGAGTCAAACGATACGATAAACAACTTTATCTACACACAAATAAAAAAAACTTTATGATATGTTTCGATCAATTAGCCTATATATTATAATACTAATTTTAAATATATGATAAAACCATTGAGAGATTAAATCTCTCCCAAACAGAACTCTCTAAATCATGACTAAATATTATGTTGCGTATGAGAACAAAAGATAATTTATTAATAAAATTTCAAAATATTTTCTCCAAGAAAATACAAGATATAAAAGAGTTCTTTTCTATCAGGAGAACCTTTTGTACT
Organism: Withania somnifera; assembly: GCA_039654485.1. Lineage (NCBI taxonomy): Eukaryota > Viridiplantae > Streptophyta > Magnoliopsida > Solanales > Solanaceae > Withania > Withania somnifera. The sequence continues at coordinate 4,730,275 of JBDJHY010000087.1, forward strand.
AACTAAATCATTTTGAAGTAAACTACAATTATTACAGAATTCAAATAAGGTAGATACTTCAAGGCAAATCAAATCTTACTTTGTGGGACTATATTGAATGTGTTATCATTATCTTAATTATTTAATTTTTCTAATTGAAATATCACTGTCTATGATGTTATAATAAGTAGAAAAAGAAAATAACTAATAATTAGCCGGATCAACTTCGAGATATATTTAATTACATAAATGGTTATAGTTGTGACATCTCTTTTTTACCTCATCAAATGATTTATTTTATTTTAGAAACTCAAAAGTGTTTACAAAACTGAAATTGACAAAACTATGTGTTTTAAAGAAATTAATCAAAGAGATACAAAGTTGCTACTTAGTCTTGAGTTTTAGAGTGTCAAGTCACTATTTAAATAATCAACATCCCTTAGGTTGACTTTAAAAATTAATATGCGAAGATATTTCGATTAAGAAATCTATTGATCGAGATAAACGCGTTAAGCATCCCTCGACTTTCAGTGATTTTTGCTACGATTGCTTTATTGAATAGTATTATCTTAAATTAAAATACAATTTAAAAAAAAATACATTCACAAAATTCATTTAAAATAATATCCAAATTATTACAAATTCAAAATTTAAAAAAATACGAGAAAGTAATAATTCAATATTGAACTGCTTTGTCAATACTGATTGAGGCCATTCATAATAATACCTCCAAACATATCCTTCAACCCAATATCATTTACAAAATACACAAATACATACGTCATCTTCCATGAACAAAAATGGTATAGAAATACTGATATCACTTGGAACTAACCACATTTGATGGGATTCTCATTAATTGCACAAAATACGTACAAATAAAGTAACTTTGTAACTTAGTGACCAATAAAATTAATTTTTAAAATATCAATTTAAATTTAAATTTTAGCAACGATAAAAATATTATGATCAATTAAGTTACTTAATATTTATATTAGTAAAAAATATAAAATATTTCATAAATAGTCAAAAACATATTCATGCAATGGAGAAGGAATTTGAACAATATTTTAAATAATAATTATATGAATTTTAAATTTCTTGAGATAATATTTTTATAAGTCACGTGGAGCAAATTTGAAATTGCAAGTAAAGGAAGATTCTTTTCCAACTGTTTTCTCACAAGAAACCATTCTTGTGGATTAAATTAGTAACATCACCAAGAATTTCATAATCTAATCTTTATTACTATCCTTGCTCAATTTTTAATATGTTAAGTATATATTTATTTATATTGAATCAAATTAATTTACACTAGTTGGGTAATAAATATATTAAAGGTAAGAACGTATTTATTTTTGTTACCAAAGGGTGTATATATATGAAGACAAGTTTGATATCTTTATTGAGTTGTCAAATTATTAGGTGCTACGTTTTATTATTTTTAGATAATTTATATAACATTGGATCAATTTATGGATATTTTGATTGAATAACTCTATTCATCAAAGTTTGAACAAATAAAAAAATTATTTAATATTTTTATATGCTATTTCAATTAATTTTATGAGTGTAAGTAAATGTCTTTATGCATTTTCCTTTATGTGTGTGGTGCTCTTGTTAATTTGTGGGCTCGCCAAATATTTTATCAAAAATTATATTTCATTAAAAATAGACTAATAAAAAATATAAAAATAAGATATAATTAATTAGGGATAAACTGTTTCAGACACTAGAATATATATTCAACGTTACTTTTACTTTTTCTTATTTGGTCAAATTAAACCTATGCAATCACAACGTGAATTGTGCCATTGATATTGTTAGACTACTTTCTTATTTGCAAAAAAGCAAAATTTTGATTGTACGTTATGCTGTAATTGATTGTACTTTTTTTCTTGAATTTTTGCACAATTAAATTTACTTTACTCATTAATTTGTTTATAATAAGTATGTAGAAATTTGTAAGTGCTCCTGTTGAATTTTGCACAAATTATATCTAATAAATATATGGCATATGCTGCTACATATTTTTAATAAATAATTTAGTAATAATTTAGATATAAAAAATACAAATATCTGATAGTTTAATTAAAAAATTAATACTTTAAATATATTTTTTATAGTATTTTCTTAAAATAGCATCGATATTGATCAAAATATGATTTGATAAGTGATCGATGATATTAAAGTAGAAAACTGAAACTCATAATAATTTAAATAAAAAGTCACAAAAAAATACTTCAATTATATTATTAATAACCATCTCTATTTTTAACTATGAAATATTCTCTAACGCTGTGCATTTTACTTATTCATATTGAGTTTTATATGCTCTTCAAAAATTACTCAGAAATAAAAATATAATTTTATTATTTTGCACATTTTAATAATCAGTCATTTAAAATTTAAAATACTAAATAATATTAAATAACAAGGATTTTTATTTAACAAACCCCAAAATAGGGGAAAGTATATTAATAAAAACTTAATGTTTGTTATAACATACATATAAAATAATAAATTATTTTTAAAATTTTAGATTAAATAAAATTAAACAATTATTTTTAATATATTAAAAATATGTTTAAAAAAAAAAAAAGAAGAAGGGAAAGGCCGACAGAAGAAAAGAAAAAGGAAAAAGCAATAAACAAATGATGAAATCCACCGCATTTAAAACTACAGACCGCCATTTCGACATGAATTTGTATGCACAAAAAAAAAAGTGAAATACTTTTTTTTAAAAAATGAAAAAGTACCGAGAAATAAAATAAATATCCAAAATTCTGTTCATATTCCTCCCCCCGTTCCCCCTCCTCTCCCCCCCTTCTTGTTCTTCTATTTTTCTTTGTCCAGCTTTATAACAAAGTAACAAAATCTAGAATCATATTATTATTTCATGGCTAAGCCTAAGAGAGTTTACCAGTCTTGGAAGGGCAACAACGTGAGAAGCTTCTTGTTACTTGTTATACATTTTTCAAGTTTATGTATAGTGTATTTTTTATGTATTTTTGTAAGTAAGCTAGTTGTTTTATTATGTTGTTATGTGTTGTCTTTTCTGCTTCAATTAACTTCTTTTTTGGACTGTCTTTACTATTTAGAAATGTACTTGTAGGAGGTAAGGTTTTCCTGCACTTTATCCTCATTAGATCCCACTTTGGGGGAAGTATGTTGTTGTTGTTGTTGTAAGTAGTGGTTTTATTCTGTTAATGTCAGTTATTTTTGCTATCATTTGTTGTTTCCTGTACTTTTATTGCTTTTTCTTTTAACTGTTTTTACTTGAGTCTACTATCTATCAAAAATGGCAGTAAGGTTGCCATGCTAAATTTGTGGAGCTATAGTGAGTTTGAAGTTGTTGTAAGCTAGGGGTTTTTGTGCGATGTGACTAAATGGGTGTGCGTATAGTGTGTTAAAACCTGATAGGTTGGTTTATTTTTGTGGAATTTGATCTGGCGTTTTTGTTGTTTTTACTTCCTTTATGGAGTGTTTTTAGTTGAGCTGAGCAGTCTATCAAAAATCTTTTTGCTTCTAAGGTAGAAGTAAAGTGTGTGTGCACTCTATACTTCCTATACCCTATTTTACTTTGTGGGACTACATCAAGGATATTGCTGTTGTTGTAAGCTTGTGGTTTTTGAGGAATAGACTAAATGGGTGTTGATATGATGTGTTAAAATTTGACGGGTTGGTTTATTTTAGTGGAATTTGATCTGGAATTTTGTTTTTTTTTTTTACTTGCTTGGCTGTGTTGAGGTTGCTAGATTGAGTTCTGTTAGTTGAATGTTCCTTTTGAGCCTAAGGATGACGCAAATTTGGAGAGTCTGTTCTTTGATTTTGAGAAAGCTAATGGTTTGTTTAGGGATATGGGTATTTGATGTGCGGATAATGTGTTAAAATTCTTCTTTTTTGTGTACTTTAGAGGAGTTTGATCTGGGTTTTGGGGGAGGAGAAGAAGTTTTGGCGTGTTGGTTTGCAAAATTTTGTGTTGTATTAGTTGAATTTTCTTTTTGAGCTTAAGGATTATGCAAACCTGGAGAGAGTATTCTCTGAATGTTTGAAAGCAAATGTTTTTTCTAGGGATATGTGTATTTTTGGATATTTTGTTAAAACTAGTTTTCGGGTTTGGGGTGGGGTGGGGGGATTTGTTGTTGCTTTGTGTCCCTGTCTTCAACAACGAAAAAGGATTTGATCTTGTTGGGTTGTTGGATTTAGTTGTATCACTTCATTATTTGTTTTACCTTAAGGGTCATGTATGCTTGGATATAAAGTTCTCTTTGTTCTTTTTTCCAGTAAGCTAATGGCTTTTGAATGACATTGTTAACTGGATAATGTCGGATTTGATCTGGGGTTTTTTGCTTTACTTTCCTGTATTGGAGAAGAAAAGAAAATTTGGACTTGTTGGTTACTGGATTAGTTGCATTATTTTGTCACTTGTTTAAGCTTAAGGATCGTGGTCTCCTACACTTGGATTTTAATTGCATATTGTCTCTTGCTTGTTGATGGGAAATTGCCACTTGATATTACTATGAAGAACTGAAATGTAGTGGCCAATAGGCCGAGTTGGTTACTTTAGGTTCTGGTAAACAATTTGACAATGTTGTGGACCTTCTACACGCAGCTGCCCATGCTTGCACAAGTAATTAGTGATAAGTATCGTTTCCATGTAGACGAGTTATCTTATCAATTACCAAAATTAAGTTAGCCCTTTCTTTATTTGAACTATTGAATTGTGCGTGTTATTGAAGTAAAAAGAACCAAAACTAAAAACATCATAAACAAAGTAAATGCGTGGAATCTATGATGGAACAACCAAGGAGTCGACTTCACCAATTGCTTCACTGGGAAATCACTAGTTTGCTGACATTATTATTGGAATGAGATACTATTCTAGCATTTGTTCTTCTATGACACTGTGTTCACATTTAACTTTCTTTTCGGTTAATATATGTTATCTGCAGAAATTCTTGTTTGATGGGAGGCTGATATTCGGACCAGATGCTAAGTCATTGATCGTCACAATTACGCTTATCATTGTCCCTGTTGTCATATTTTGTGTATTTGTTGCAAGTAATCTTGCTCATGAATTCACAACTAGAAGTACAGGATACACAATTTTGATCTTAGCAATCGTCTTCACAATCTATGTTAGTTCCGTCACACTTTTGTTTATTTTGCCTGTAATATTTTATCATATGCGGGGCAAAGTTCCGCTTAAAATTTATTTCCTTCTTACTTTCTTTAGCAGAAATTTGCCCTTAACTAACTATTTATGCTTCTGCAAACATCCCCAGAGTGTCTACCTCTTTTGTTTATGTTTTTCCAGCTGTCCTTGATTTTCCTTGCAGCTCATAACCGTCAAGAACTTTTTGTCCACTTTTCTGTGAGTTATGTGAAAAATCAGAACTGAAGACGGGCACAAGCAGGGAGAGGATTTAGGGGATGGGGTGGGGGTGAAGGGTAGCTAAGCAGCATGCTTTCTTCTGTTGTTTTCTCTGTACTTTACAGTCTTGATATCATGCTTGTTGCAATAGGTCTTGTTTCTTCTACTTTCAACATCAACAAAGGATCCTGGCATTGTTCCACGGAATTCTCATACTCCGGACGATGTATTAGGTTATGATTCTTCAGCTTCCATTGACGTTGGGAAACCTTTGCCTCGCACCAAAGAAATCCTTGTAAATGGTCTGCCAGTGAGAGTTAAATATTGTGAAACATGCATGTTGTATCGTCCACCAAGATGCTCTCATTGCTCAGTATGTAATAACTGTGTGGAGCGGTTTGATCACCATTGTCCTTGGGTGGGTCAATGCATTGGAAAGGTAATAATTCTTCCTTTTACAGCTTCTTCTTTCTCAACATCCTTTTGCGATTCCACTTTATATTCGTTTTTTCTCTATATCTACCTCGGTGGTTTGTTGCGCTCATTATGAAGATGAAACCTGCAACCTTTGCTATTTCTCTTAAGAAACTCACTTCAGCTTCAAGTTTTGCTGCTTTGCCGGAAAATATCATTAGTTTTCAGTTGATTAGTAGATGTAAAAGTGCTTACTTTTTGTATAGAAGCTGTTGTTTATTGAATTGACTAATCGGCTATTGTAAGCTTTGGCAAGACACTTACTATCTAGGTGTGGAGTGGACATTAGCATTTATTATGTAACATATTGCCTTTCGTCTTACAGATTGGATAGTGCAACCTTTGTATACTGAAAACTGTTTTGGTTGAGCCATATCCCAAATAAAAGAACTTCACCTGCTACTTTTAGCTGCGTTTTGCAGCCTCTTTGTGACTCATTTCTTTCCTTTTTGGTGCGCAGCGCAACTATCGTTGCTTTTTCCTATTTGTTTCTTCAACTGCTCTCCTCTGTGTTTACGTCTTTTCAATGTCGGCATTATATCTTAAACTTCTTGTGGATGATTGTGGAACTGTTTGGAAGGCTATCAAAGTATCGCCAGCTTCAGTGGCGCTGATGGCATATTGTTTTGTTTCCTTGTGGTTTGTTGGAGGTCTCACCGGCTTCCATTTGTATCTCATAAGTAGAAATCAGGTCAGTCTTTTACACCTCATATGTCAATATATAATTCAATTCTCATTTGCTTTAGTTTCTAATGCTTGATAATTTTGTTGTCTGTGATAATTATGTTTCTCACAAATACGTGTCTCTCTAGCTCCAGCCTGCTGGAGTCAATAATCTGTATGTGTAAGAAATACCGACAACCATTATTTTTTTAAAACGGCTGGTTAGGCAATACTTGAGACATGGTCAAGTAATTCGAATCCGTTTTCCTTCGAAGAGTTTTTCGGAAGTCTTTATCAACCGGAACTTTTGATTGACCTCTTATTGCTATGTTGTTATTGTTGAATCGGAACATATACTGGAGGTCACTCTTCAGAAGGTGCGAATATAGTTCGTCTAGAGTAATCCTTTTTGTTTATCAGTTCAATTCAACTGATGTGAATTGGTATCACCCATCATAAAACTCATCGAGCTATCCATGTCGTTTGCTCGGTCATTTGTTTATCAATTCTTAATTAGACTGGTTTTTTAAAAATTGAGATTTAGATGGTATGCTGTTGAATGCGGTGTCATGTTCCCATCACCGGTTTTACGAAAACAATGCAGGAATCAACTTGTTGTAGGTAAAATCTTTGGTGGCTGTTGAATGATAGATTAGACAATTGATTTGATATCAGTATGCTCTTTTTTCTTTCATTTCCCCATGCTTTAATTTGATTTGTTTTAGTTATATTGAACTCCACAGACCACATATGAGAACTTCCGCAATAGAGGACTAAGAGGAGACAACAGGATCAATGTGTATTACCGCGGTTGCATGAACAGTTTTCTTGAAGTATTCTGCTCAAAGATAGAACCTTCGAAGAACAATTTCCGTGCATATGTACATGAAGAGGCATCAAAGACTAGCAAGGGCGGCAACATTCAAGTAACAGATGTTGACACCTCTGATGACGATAGAAGAGTCAAAGTAGAAGCCGATCTTGAAATTGGAGATGATCTGATGAAGATATCCCAACGACGTAACTCTCAAGATATTGGAGATATTAGAGGTAGAGGAAGTGACAGGTCGCCTATAAGTCGTTCTGAGCTTGACTTTGGATTTGGTTTGGAGTCGCAGTTTTCCTCTAGATCTGATAGTCGTCATTCTGGCTGGTGAAGAAGTGAAAGAACTGGTCCTCCAATCCTACCATCTTTCCAAAGCCATCAACTGCCAATGACTGCAGGCGGTTCCGAGATTTGAAATGTGATACATTGTGGTGGCTAGCCATGAAAGTGCATCTCTAGTGCTCTTCTGCAGTGTCATTCTGGCTCGACGAGACCAGGCTCAGGACAGCTTTGTCACAAAACACAGATAATCTGCTGACTTCTATAATGTCTTTTGCTGCTTACTATTTGTTGAAAGAACTATGGGCATATGTCAAAAGAATTTTTGAAAATGTGTACATCTATACATTCTTTTCCTATTACCCTTCATCCTTTATGATTACTCTGTGGCTTATTTTATATGTGCCCAAGGAAATCGAATCCCCACATGCTTTACTGATGAAATTTAGGAGGGAAAAAGGTAAGGGAAGTGGGAGAAAATAAGATCATGAACTTTTTTTAACATCAATTTTGCACATTCAATCAATCCAAAGTGGAGCATGACTTCTTTCAATTGCCAAAATGAAAGGAGCATTATTAAGTCAATATCAGGTCATGCAATAAAATTATTTTTTCTTTTTTTATAATTTTTATTTTATAGCATTTTTGTCAAGCTTTCTCAATAATTTTTTTTGTCCGAAATGTTTTATGAAAAGATACTTAGAATTTGTCGAACTCAATTCCAAAAAAAGTAAATAGCAGATTTTATCAAACTCAATTCCTCTGTTACACAAATGTAAATTTATAGAAAAATATTACAAAATTTAAAAATAAATTAGATTCTCACTCAAATTTTTAAAATATAATACGAATTATAAAATTTAAAATATACATTCGTCTGATATTAAATTACTACATACTAATACATATATAAAAGGATTGTTTGGTATATGAAATAAAAACAATAATCTTCGAATAAAATTGGATGAACTTTATTGCATGTTTAATTTAAAGTATCAACTAATCTAAAATTATTTTATTTTCGCTATTTACACTAAAATAAAATAAAATAATATTGCAACTGAAATATTCTTTCCTTATCCTATCTAGCAAGTCATTGTGCAACAATAGTGTACACAAGGGCCTCGCCTAATGGTAACGTGGAATTATGTATCATAAAATTTCAAGTTTAATTCAATTTATTCTAATTTCATAAATTTAATTCAATAAGCAAAAATTGACTGGAATAAAACGAGTATAAATTAAAAAAGAAGAAAGTCATTGTGCAACAATATCTCTTAGCCCCTTACATTATCTCTATAACCCCCTTGTACAAGATAACTAGTGCTCCTGCTCTTACGTAGTAGATTGAAATTGAAAGAAAAGTAAATAAAGGAAAAAAAAACACTACAAAAGCAGCATAGACTCAAAAAACACTACAAGCAGACCACCCTCTTCAACACTCCATACCCCCCCCCCCGCCTCACAAAATCCACTTTCTCTGCCTTAGGGTTTTTCGAAGAGCTCAAACAAGTTTGCAAAATTCGAATTCAATGGTTCATCTACTATAGTTGAATTTCTCTGATTTTTACATCTCCTTTTCAGCATATTTAATGTGTTTTTTGCTCAATTTAACTTAGTTTTTCCTGAATTTATGTTCAATTTTACTTGATTTTTGTTCAATTTTGCTTATTTTTGTTCAATTTAGCTTATTTTTTGTTCATTTTTTTCTTACTAATTTTTTCTCAATATTGCTTATTTTTTCCAGATTTTTGTTCAATTTTGCTTTTTTTTTCTCAATGTTGCTTAATTTTCAGGAAGGTGATGGGAAATTGGTGGCAAAAATAGAGGAACTGTTGAATGTAGAGAAGCAAATGAGACAAGCGGGCGATGTTGCGGGTACAAGGAAAGCTGCCATTGATATTCTTCAGCTATGTTTCGAGGCTCGCGCTTGGACTACACTTAATGAGCAGATTGTTCTCTTGTCTAAGCGTCGTGGACAATTGAAACAGGTATCCTTTGCCTTTGATTGTTTGTTTTAAATAGATGTGCTGTTTGAGCTTGACTAGTTCCATGGGATACCTTGTCACCTCCCGCTAGCAATAGGTACATCCTTCCCTTCTGGATCATGTTGCTAGTATTAGTTGGAAACAGAGTTACCTGGTATTTTATACTTGTTGCTTGTCTGGAACCGTAAATAGACAACCTGGCGATGTTGCCCCTAATATTAGTTGGAAATAGAGTTACCTATGACATGGTACCTGTTGCTTGTTCTGTACCGGAAATGGACAAGCTGGCGATGTTGCCATTAGTATTAGTTGGAAACAGAGTTACGTGTTGCTTGTTGCTTGTCTGACGGACAAGATGGCGATGTTGCCACTAGTATTAGTTGGAAACAGAGTTATCTTTTCTCAATACAACTAAGATACCAGGTACCAAGTAACTCTGTTCACCAAAGCTACGACAGATGGAAAAAATTACCCAGTGCTTTTTCTCTCACTAGAATTTGAATATGAGACCTCATGATTCTCGATACATGAGTATGTGTTCTTGAGGTAGAATATACCTTCACATAAGGTCAGTATCACTACCCTTGCTTGCTGCAAAATATACATCATAACATATTCATAAAAACTTGGAACTCTCGGCTCCCTAACGCTGTCTCATAAGTTCTTATAGAGCTTAACTAGAATGTAAGCATAGTTTGGTAAACGATAATAGGGACAGGAGACATACCTTAATTTTTGTCTTGAACAATTTCTATAAATTGATCCCTTCCTTTACGGCGTGTAATCTCGAATACGAGCTCAAACAACTTGATGAAGTTGTTTTATTTCTTCTTTTGGTGATCAAATATTACACCAATTGGCTCCCCTCATGCTCCTCTTTAGCGTCTAGGTATTAAATTTTATCCCAAGCTTAATCTGGAATATCCCACTTTATCCCATCTAGCCTGGAATTATTTTATCCCATCTCTCAAGTGGGATAAATTAGTCCAGGGTTTATTCCAAGATAATTTTGTCTCCATACTAAACGACGCCTTAGGGGCTAACTTCCACACTTTCTTTAAGTTATGAGATAAACAAATCAACTGTTGTTTCTCCCCCTTTTTAACTTCAAAGCTAATCAATTACAGTGCTAGATATTGGTGTTTGATGGGTTTTGTTCGTCTCCTTGGAACTTTTGAGTGAAACTTTGTTGTTGATGCAGAAGTTTAGTTTCATTATGAATTAGTACGATCCAATTGAAAGGTGTGTTAGATTAGAAAATCTTTTTGATTGTTATTATGGATTAAAAAATCTTAGTAGTGAATTCCAAGAGGATAAAGAAAGTGGCCAGGAGTTTGATTATGACATTGTTACAGAATCGCCTTAATTTAGTTAGTGAATATTTAGTATTAAGTGATTGATTGTATAAATATATTGTTCCCTTATGTAGACTTACCATATATGAGTTGAGTTGTGTGTATATAAACACTAATGTATAGATGGAGAAGACCACAAGAATAAACATACAATTCTTCATATTGTTTACATGGTATCAGAGCCGAAAAATTTTTGGAGAAGAAATTGATATGGTGGGTCGTCGGAAAAAAGGCTGCCGAAAAA
>JBDJHY010000087.1:4744190-4757846 GCA_039654485.1 Withania somnifera
TCTCGAAAAATCCAATTCAGAGATGGTAAATTATTATTGTTGGATTTCTCTGTTCTTTTTTATTCGATTCACATCTCGTTTCGGCATATTTAATGTATATTTTTGCTCAATTTTTCTTAATTTGTGCTTATTTTTTGTTCAAATTTGCTTTATTTTTGCTCCCTTTTTTTTTCCAATTTAGCTTAATTTGTGCTCATTTTTTGTTCAATTTTGCTTGAATCTCAGGAAGGTGATGGGAAACTGGAGGCACAAATAGAGGAACTATTGAATTTAGAGAAGCAAATGAGACAAGCTGGTGATGTTGCAGGTACGAGAAAAGCGGTCATTGATATTCTTCAGCTATGTTTCGAGGCTCGTGCTTGGACTACACTTAATGAACAGATTGTTCTCTTGTCTAAGCGTCGTGGACAATTGAAACAGGTAACATTTTTTCCTTTTAGAGCCTTTTTTTAATAAATGTGGTGTTCGGACCAATTTGCACTCATCTCGACTAAATTTCATGGGATACATATATATCCTTCCCTTTTGGATCCTGTTTTTAGCATTGGTCGGATACAGAACCTGGTATTTGTTGCTAGTTTGGTATTGGAAACAGGCAAGCTGACTATGTGTTTGCTAATATTAGTTGCAAATAGAGTTACCTGTTACCTGATGCTTGTCTAGTAACGGAAACATACAAGTTGACGATGTTTCTACTAGTATTAATTGGAAACAAAGTTGCCTGGGATCGAAACAGACAAGTTGGCGATGTTGCCGCTAGTATTAGTTAAAAATGCAGTAACTTGGTAGCTTTTACTTGTTGCTTGTCTGGTACCTGGAAACAGACAAGTTGCGATGTTGCAGGTAAGAAACAGTATCTCTAATCTCAAATACTAGCAACAAGTATTAGGTAACTTTATCCATCAGAGTTAGAACAGATAGTATGAGGTACTTTGTCCATCAGAGTTAGGACATATAGGAGAAATCACCTAGTGTTTTGGTCTCTACTTGGATTGGAACCCCGAGACCTTATGATTCTCCATCCATGAGTATATGTGTCCTTGTAATAGAATATAATGATCCTGAATGGAAAGGAATGCACATAAAAGCTTCAAATAGTAGCTTGACTAGTTTGAGATTGATATTTAATTGTTTGTTTGGTCTAGTTTCTAAGTTCAACTTATTCTGAAAAGTAATTTTTCCAAAATCAACAACAACAACATACGCGTTGTAATCCCACAAAGTGGGGCCTGAAGAGGGTAGAATGTACCAAGTCATACCCCTAACTTAGAGGCAAAGAAGCTTCCTATAGATCTCAGCTCAAGAATAAACAGTACAAAGCAATATATATATATGTATATATATATATATATATAGAAAACGAAACAACTAAAATGAAGAAAGTCATCGCAAAACACTATTGACAACCTGACAAATCACCCTAAACATCATTCATAACCGGAATGTAAAATTAACCACAGATAATAACCTAGCTCAAAGGACAAGCAGCAGCAAGAATAATAAAATGACTAATAGTAAGGCTACTAGTATAGAAAAATAAGTGAGATAGCACTCAACTATTCAACTACCCCTCTACCTTATTTCGTTTCCTCCATTACCTCCTATCTAAATCCATGTCCTCGGTAGTTGAGTCATACCTGTTTAATCGCATCTCCTCAATATTTATTCAGCCTTGCTCTACCTCCCTTGAAACCATTCATAGCCAATTTCTCACATCTCCGCATTGGGGCATCCATGCATATCCTCTACACATACTTGAACAATCTCAGCTTCGTTTCCCACATCTTTTAGTGAAGCTAAAGAATGGAGCGTGGAATGGGGAATACACTTTGTTCACTATTGATTCGATTGTTTTTCAAAAAAAAAAAATTAGTGAGAAGCCATTTGTGTTTGGCCTATAAATCTTAGAAGCGCTTTTGACAGTAATTAGTGTTTGGTTTTAAAGTGCTAATTTTATTTTTTCAAAAGTGCTTTTGGAAAAAGCTACTTCTTCTTAGCTTCTGTAAAACAACTTCTGGGCTTCTGCGATTCCCAGGAACATTTATTTTCTTCCAAAAGCTTGGCCAAGTGCTTTGTCTTTCTAAAATAAGCATTGTTTTGAAAAACTAAGCAAGCGGCCAGGAGTTTGATTATAACGTTATAAAGGACACCAGGGAGTAAGTGTAAGTGAACCGAAGCCCAAAAAAGCGGCAGAGGGACAGAACTACATAAATTCTGAACACAGTTTTAAAAATTTGGAGAAACGTGTATATTTTTCAGTCCTACTAAATAATAATACAAATATGGAGAACCAGTCTAGGAGACCATACTAACTAATGCTTTAGTTGTCTAGATTCTCTGATTTCCATCGTGCACGGACATTTGTGTAGCAGATGAACTGGTTTGTGTCTGTGTGTTATGCGGGTGATTATGGTTGATGTGCTTGACCCATCACACATGAGCAGTAGGTTTCTGCCTTAATGCAGACTTTAGTAAATAGTTTGCATCTTGTTGATGCTTTCCACTGTTTGGTTACTTATCAGAAATAATCATTAAAAGTCATACACATTTGGGGAGAGAAGTGAGGATTTTCCTTTTATATAGTCCACTCATCATCTGCATGATTAGCTGTGAAATGTATGTGTTAATGCTTGGCTACTAGTCATGTGCTTATTTTCTTGGGAAGTTTGATTAACATGATACTGTTGAATATATGCTACTGGTCATTTTCTACACCAAGTGCTTGTACATGTTCACAACATATTGTATGCATATAATAAAGCCTTGTGGGTTCGACCCTTCCCTTGACCCTATGCATAGTAGGAGCTTTAGTGCACCGGACTGCCCTTTTATTTTGTATGTGGAACTATATTTGCTGTGAGAAACCTGTGAGACACGGTATTTCTCCAGTGGTGATCGATGATCTTATGGGTTTGTCTATCCCCGTATAATAACATTGTTTTGTGTTTTTCTTTTGGACTTGTCCAGGCTGTACAGGCTATGGTCCAACAAGCGATGCAATATATTGACCAGACACCTGATTTTGAAACTAAGATAGAACTCATCAAGACCCTTAACAATGTATCTGCTGGAAAGGTAAGTGTTCTTTTTTTTTTTCTTTTCTAATATTTAATATTAGAGCACTTTGGTTCCTTTTGTTTTTCTTGCTCACTGAGGACTTTAATCTTGCATGTAGATATATGTTGAAATTGAGAGAGCCCGTTTGATTAAGAGACTTGCAAAACTTAAAGAAGAACAAGGACTCATAACTGAGGCTGCTAATTTGATGCAAGAAGTTGCGGTCAGTACTCTTTGACCTTCTCCTTGGGGACTTCTTGGTTCTTTTGCTCTAGTGATTCAGTGTCAAACTGAATATAAATTTCTATTAGAAGTTTTGGATTACTTGCCATGTTACCATTGATGGGTGTTCTGACTGACAGGTGGAAACTTTTGGAGCAATGGCAAAGACAGAGAAGATAGCTTTTATTCTTGAACAAGTATGTATCGCTGAGCTTTCTACAGAAAACTGAAGCATGGCTTTGCGCTATTTATGTAATGCTGAACTCTGCAGGTGCGTCTCTGTTTAGATAGTCCAGATTATGTTCGTGCACAAATACTCTCAAGAAAGATCAATCCCAAAGTGTTTGAAGCCGATCCTTCTAAAGAAAAGAAGAAACCAAAAGAAGGTGAAAATGTAGTCGAAGAGCCTGCTCCAGATATTCCATCACTCTTAGAGTTGAAGCGAATCTACTATGAATTAATGATTAGGTGAGTTATGATTTTATGTGTTGTGTGCTTCAAGTTATATTCTCTTGATTTTAATTTTAAACTAGACCATTCTTACCCCGAGCGGTCAGGGTCTCAGTTTACTTATGCCAACTAATAATTTGAACAGATTAATAGTTCTAGTTGATGCCCCTATCTTCTGCACTGACTTTTACTGCATGGTCCTAGTTTGAACAGATTAGTGTTGAAAAAATTTCTGTCTTGCTTCTTTGTTGATTTTCAATGCATCCCGACCCTTGATGTACATTGCTCATTTTATGACTGAATAAAGTTAGCATGTGCATTCTGGGTGAAACATTCTGACTGTTTTGCTGATGTTTGTTTGTCTTGTTTTTGGAGTGCATGCCCCATTACAATTGACTGTGGACATAACGTGCATCCCGCTGAAACATTCTGACTGTCCTAATTTGATCTGTTTTATAAATTTACTTGAATTTTTCTTGCAACTTTTTGAAAGTTAATCCGCCTTATGGTGGTGGAGTCTGACAATGATACGATGTAGAACTTGTTACCATTATCAACTGTTCAGTGATACTAAAGGAAGTGCTGTTTCACTTTGCTTGTACACACAAGATTTAGATTTTCTACCAAAGAGATAATATTCATGCTTGTGATATCATACCCGCCTCAATCACATATTTGCAAAGATGTGTATTCGAGTTATAGTTCTCATTTTCTGTCTTTTGGGATTGGTTTTTGTTGACTGGACTTCAATTCCAGTAATTAAACGGTTCAATTGAAAAGGCTGCATTGCTGATTCTAGTTAGTTTAGGATTGAAGAATAGTGAAAATGTTGCATTACTGATTCCAGCTGGTGTGGAAGCATAATTGATCGATTAATTGATTGCACTTTCATCATAGGCTTGCACTGGGATTGGAATACTAAGCTGTTAGAAGGTCAATTATAAACTAGTTTTACCCTCCAAAAAGTTTTTGGCATTGGTTTTTGCGTGCATGATGATCGTTGGTATGTGGATGGTGGATACTAACATCTGTTTGAGGAGTGGCAAAAGCTATATTTCATAAGTCTAAATTGTAATTTCTTACCCTCTCCTCCCCTCTCTTTTTGGCCCTCCCTTTTGCATGTGCATGCTTGTGCACAGGCTGCATGTGTGTTGACGTACTTAATGTAAATGTATAAATGTCTTCAACAGTTCTATTTGGCGTCATAGTTTAGTTAAAATCATGTAATCTTTCTGAAAGTTCAGAAACCGGAGTTGCTTACTCGTGTTGGAAGTGGGGAAATCCTTTGTCAAGTCATGCTTTTACGTAGCCTTGCTATCTTGCTTGAGCAGGGTGCAATGCCTTACCCGCAGCTGATTATTTTAGTCTTGATCCTCTGGTTAACCTGAAGGGAAATCTCTTAAGCCATGGAAAGATGGACTATTGGTTCATCCTTGAGCAGTTAGAAAGTGGCCAAGATTGACCTACACTTCATGAGAACAGTATAAGCTATTCAATCTGCCATTATGACATTGTTAAGATCAGAAGCTCTAATAGTTCAGGCCCCTGGTTGTGAAGTGGGAAATTCCTATACAGAAAAAATCATGATTAGTATCAGACTTAGTTCATGCCCTTCATTGAAAGCTTTATGCATGAGTAGGGCCCACTTTTTCCAGCAGTTGATCATACCTGATTTACTCCGTCTTTGATTTACAAGTTTGTCGATCTAGAGCTTGAAAGAACTCACTTAGCTATGGTACTATGAGATAATTCAAGCAGTAGCTAGAGATATGGAGACAGCAGTGTTGCATCTGGAACTTGTCTTTGTATTTTTTTTGTCTTAAACTTGTCACAATTATTTCTTTTACTTTGTCGCTGCAGGTATTACTTTCATAAGAATGATTACCTTGAGATATGTCGCTGTTACAAGGCCATATATGAGATCCCTTCTGTAAAGGAAGACCCAGCACAGTGGATACCAGTAAGCCTAATTTGTTTATATTTTTGAGGTGCTATGGTAATAGGTGCTATTCATATGCAAATTTCCATTTTTCAAGATTGTTTCCATGAATTATCAATCTTAACTAGAGAACTAAATGTATAACATCAACATGCAATGTCAAATTTCAGTTAACATGGGTGACGCAAGTAAAAGAAGGTATTGAATGTTAACATATTTACTCGATAGAGACATATTTCTTTTCCTGGCACTAGGAAATGCTGGCACTGGGAAATGGACTAATTTTTTTGAAGAAAAGGAAGTGGAGTAACAATGTGCTTTAGATAATTGGTAGTGGTGGTAGTGGAGGTTGGTAGTGGTGGGTGGCAGTGGAAGACTAAAGGTTGGTGGTGGTTGTAAAGTGGCACTGGGAAGAGTAGTAAAAAGTTGCCTTCACATGAATTTTAAGTAAATGTTTTTATACTTTTACTATTTAATAGATGAAAAATAAGCGGTTGTAAACAAATGTACTTAATTGGATTGAGATATGAATGATTCGAATTCAAACCTCCACTAAGTGGAAACAAACTGGGCCTTAGTTTTCTGCATGTACTCAGTTTAAGCTAAGAAAGAGAGAAATGCTTCTCATTTGTCAGGAAGATGACACATGGGAAAAAGAAACAAAAAGAAGGAAACACTTTATTCTATGCTTGTTCAAGTCCAATCGTTTGTGATGATTCAGTATTGGTTTGGCTGCTACTCTAACCTCCTTAGAAATTGGTAGACATCTATGCTAAGCTGTTACTATTGGAAAAAAAAAATTAAGCAGTTTGAGGAGCCAACTAACGAAGAGCAACGTGGTATATAGGGAGAAAAGTGTGTTGTATGATAGACATGTCCAATAAGTTCAGAACATAAACCGCAAACATTTCCAACTCAAGTGGAGCTTGAGTTAATGCATTTTTTTCTCAAATTGAAAAAGGAAGGATTGCAAGAATAACCAGATACATCTAGTTCAACTTTGTCAAAAAGATCCAAAAGAAATATTTGATTATGTGCCACTTAAGAGCCTTCTTGAAGAGCTGGACCACAGAATCTCTATATGATACCTGAATACCCCTAAATTATGCTGAATCCTTTTTCTATATTGTGCAGGTGCTGAGGAAAATTTGCTGGTACTTGGTATTGTCACCGCATGATCCTATGCAGTCAAGTCTTCATAACTCAACTTTGGAGGACAAGAATCTTTCAGAGATCCCTCACTTCAGGTTCTCTTGAAAACTCTACTTTCCCTATTTTGTTCTATAAAGCTGAGGATTAGCATTTATCTGTCATCTGTTCATAGGAGCTTGTGGGGAAAGATGTTTCTCAATTTTTTCCAACCATCATTAGCACCCTTTCTGGAAAAGATCCCTTGCTTTGTATAAATTGGCATTAGGTAGTGAAGAATTTTGTAATAAAATGGAGAAGAAACCCCGTGATTTAGCTTTTGTATCTTCAGCAAAACATCCTTCTTTACAAGTACGAAAAGGAGTTTATCATAGCATAATTATCTCTTCTAAAATTAACAAAGTTTAGTTTCTCAAAACTGGTGTTTTTAAGTAAAACCTCTAGTAGAGGATATTTTGTATAAAACGGTAAAGAGTTCAGTGGTGAAACTTCTCTTGATGCATTTTTAGAACACATTCTTGACAAGTATCATTAAATAGGTTGTTTTGATTTGATTATTAATGGCTTATTAACACAGTTCAGTTGTGAAACTTCCGTTTCTAAGTAGAAATTCTAAAGGGAGATAATAAGTAATGGCTTGGGATGAATTAGCCATATGGTACTGTTGGCATCGTCCATAGTCTCAAATTGGAAAATATTTCTTTATCTTTAATGGGACGGCTTCAAACATGAAAATTTACAATTTTCTTCTATCCTCGTGCTTCAATAGGCAAACAGTTTTGGTCTAAGGTTTTATAAGTATTTGCCTTTTCTTTTGTTTTAGGCTGCTTCTGAAACAATTAATTACCATGGAAGTCATTCAATGGACGTCATTATGGAATACTTTCGAGGATGAGTTTGAAAATGAAAAAAATATGCTTGGTGGCTCTTTGGGTGACAAGGCAGCTGAAGATCTAAGACTGAGAGTTATAGAGCATGTAATACCCTATGTTGCAAGTCTCCGTTTTGCTCCTTTTTATGGCTTTTATTGATTCATTTTTCCAATTATTATTTCCTTGCAGAACATTCTTGTTGTCTCAAAATACTACTCGAGGATAACTTTGAAGAGATTAGCAGATTTATTGTGCCTCTCTATTCTGGTTGGTATCTGATTATACATCACATCGGCGGCAACTTATTTGTCTTCAGTACAGAACTTGTTCCTCATATGTTTTAATATTTTGAAATCCTGTCGAAACCTAATTTAGGACAAAAAGCTCCATTAACAATCAATTCAACAGATGTTGTTCGGTATTATTTTGAGTGGTTTAGGAAAGAGAACTGCGATCTGGGTGCCTCAATGAACTGTTGATATTCCTGATTATATTGTGTATCCATCAAAGCTGCAGCCTCCGTTTGTTATTTAGAGCATTTCTTCTAATCCGATTGAGGTTGCGTGTTTTACTCATTAACATTTTCTTCTGGTGATGTTCTCCAATCTCAGGAAGCCGAAAAGCATCTTTCAGAAATGGTGGTATCAAAAGCTCTGGTCGCGAAGATTGACAGACCTATGGGTATTATCTGTTTTCAACCTGCAAAAGACAGCAATGACATTTTAAATTCCTGGGCTTTTAATTTGGAGAAGTTGCTTGACCTTGTTGAGAAGAGTTGTCACCAAATCCACAAGGAGACAATGGTGCACAAAGCTGCAATAAGGGCTTGAAAGAGTGGCAGGACTCCGAAGGTCGCTCATCAATTATGGCAATTGTGATGCAGGAGCAGTTACGCGACAGAACTGAAATCGTTTTGCAGTCTGCCTGCCCGACCCTTAAAAGGGGAAAAGGCTCATAGACTCTACCTCTATACCCCTGTTATCTTCATCTGCCTGCCCACTTTCCTCAGCTTCTTGGCTTAGACTTTATGCCTTGCATTTACATTTTTTTGTTTTGTATTTCCTCTTGTATAATCCAGATGCTTTATTCATTTGTGAATCAACGTTTATTGTTGATGTTAAGAGATCACAGGTTCGTCGAAACTTATTTACTCGAGTTATTAATCGAATAGAATCAGTGAATGTCGATCATGTGCTTCATGTGACACTGGGTTGTAGACTTCATATTTCTTCCCTTTAAGAATTGTATGTTATTTATCTTGAATAGAGAAAAATACCAATTACTTGTCTTTTAGAGTTTGTACCTTGTGTTAAATCTCGCTTTGACCGTGAAAAACAACCTTTCTGCCTCAAAAATATTAGAGAAGGGTAAGATTTGGTTATATCTCATCTTCCATAGACCCGACATGTAAGAAAATAGTAGGTGTGTTGTTATTGTTGATGCGTTGTGTCCCTTTTACTCTTTATCTATTTAGTATTGTCTATATTCATATTATGACAACATCCAGAGATTCTTCTTGTGTCCTATTTTTTCTTGATAATCTCTTATTGAATTGTTAGTAACAAGTATAATCTTAGTATCTTGCATAGATTAAGCTTTTGTACACAAAATCTTTTATTTCTTTTGATTCTTAATTTCAATATCCAGTTAAATTAACGACAATAAGGACAACAATTCATGCTATAATCATCGCGTATTTCATCAACTTATTATTCGATAGCTTTCACATCCTTCCAAATTTACATTAAAGTGGCAACTATAAAACTCCAACTACTCACTTCTACTAGATTTCCCAGAAGAAGGGTGATGAGCTGAATCCGACGAGGTAGGCCAAAAATCACATTCACTGCTCTGACTAGTAGGCTGAGAACCCTGAAAATACATATTCGAAACAAAAGGCAGTACTCGAGAAGAAGACGACGGAGAAGAAGAAGAAGAAGAATACTGGAATGTAGTTGAAAACATGGATTGGTTTGACAAACTTGAAATTGAATGCACCCTTTGAGAATCATCATTCAAGAAACTTTGAGGGTTTATTTGATTGCTATTAGGGAAAAAAGAGATTGCTGGAAGAGTATTTGGAGAGTTATTAGGAGAAATAATACTAGAAACAGGTGCATTTCCCACATAAGTTGTGTGTTCCGTGGGAAATGTGTCTGTCAGAAACTGTTTTTCCGTTGGAAATTCCACATCATTCTTCACGGAATTTGATGGAAAAGCACTTGTCGGCAAGTGCTTTTCCATCGATAATCCCATATTTCTGACTTCGACCTGACGAGGGATTGAAGAAGTAGGCAAGAGCCTAACATTCTCAGGGAAGTTGAGTTTAGCTTTGCTGCCCCTGAATTTAAGAGCAGTTTCATCATAAGCTCTAGCAGCATCTTCAGCAGTGTCAAATGTTCCTAGCCAAACCCTGGTAGCTTTGAATGGATCTCTAATTTCAGCTGCCCATTTACCCCATGGCCTTTGCCTCACCCCTCTATATCTTCTTCTTGGTTGATTATAATCAACAATATTGGTGTTGGGCTTAGGATCATATGCTGGAGTAGTAGTGTATATGAATCTTGCTTCATTTGCTGTGTTGATTGCAATAGTCCTACTAATAATGCTTGAATCTTCTCTACCTATAAACATAATACATTCCAAGAAAGCAAGACATTAGATATATGATATATAGGGGTTGCTCCGTGCACTAAAGTTTATGCACGGTTCGGAGAAAAGCCCAACTACAAGGGTCTGTTGTACGCAGTCTTACCTTGCATTTCTGCAAGAGGCTGTTTTCAAGGCTTGAATCGGTGACAACCTTGTAGTCACATGACATCAAATTTATCATTTATACTCTCCTAAACATATATGATGTTTGTATAGCAAGAATATGTATTTCATTGTAAATAAACTTAGCCTAATAATGTACAGCGTATATAGTATTGGATGCGGGAAGAGCTCTAGAGAAGGCAATGCAAATGGAGAAGAGTTCCAGAGCAGTTGAATAGTTAATTTTCCATGCTAGTTGGTTTTTGAAAATTGCTGTTATATGAAGACCAGCTACAGAAGCGGAGTTGGAATTTAAAATTTATGGATTCTAAATTTATCATCAAAACACATAATCTTATGTTCACAATTAATTTCTTATAAATATTTAATAAATTTCTGAATGCAATATCTCTAGCCTAAAGATATATCTAGTTCCAGAGATTAAATAAAACCTTTAACCAAAACAAATTTGCCCCAAAACTAAACTCATCTTGCAGAAATTTAAAAAAGATATAATACGCAAACCGACACTGAAAAAGGAGATTGCATGTTGATAATAAAAAATGGCAATCTGTTGATTAAACACACTGCAGTGGTAAATGTTTGACCTCAGTCAGCTAGGAAACACTTCAACTTTGAGTGTACGCATGCCTAGACATTTTAATTTGTTCTCACCGTTAACCAGTTGAACACTTCAACTTATAAAATAATCATCTAGACAATTTCATAAGATATCTATTGAGAACGACTTGGAGTGTTTAGTTGCTAGTTGAGATCAAATTGAGATGTCTAAAAGTACGTAGTTAGATTGCTTACTTGTCGGCTTAGCCGAGGCCAAATATAAACATCTTATTATATATATCATGCCAATCAAGGAAGAACAAATTGCATACCTGATGATCCAATATCAGACAAGAAGCCATATTGTTGATCTTCACGTCCTCTTTTTTCTCCAATACTTCCAGAAACTCTTGATGATGAACCAATACTATTATTATTAATGTCTTCTTGATTATTACGTATTTTATCGTCACCCGTAACGACACGTGTCAATGCAGAAACCATCACAGACATTTCTTTTTCTCTATCAATATTCCCAGAAAACATCAGATTATTACCAATAATCCCACCTTCTTGATCTTCTTCTTCATCATCTCTTGTAGTAATTAGCTTACAATTGTAATTCCCTTCTTTTCTGAAATTCGCCACCTTGAATATACAAATGTAACACAAAAAATAGTACTATATATCCTAGAACAAAAACATATTCAGTATAATTACATTAGTGAATCTAGAGAGAGTTGAACAATGTATACACCCTTACCTTTATCTCGAATGAAGTAGAAGTACTCTATTTATATACTGGAATGATAACATATTCAGTATAATCACATTAGTACTAAACACTTATCGCTAACTTGTAAAGTTACAAAGACGATTCTTGATAAACTCTCAACTAAAATAAACTTCAAATATTCAAAAAAGGAAGTTCAAGAAAGTTTGAACTAATCTTTTTTTTCTTAAGCTTACTTCAACAGAACGTTATATATTTATAGATAGGTAGATATTTTAGGCACCTCAAGTTGGGAGTTGAAAATTTACTAAAAATCAAAAGGAAGAAAAAGTAAACTCAATTATCCTTTTTAGAAAAAAAAAATTTATAAAGAAATTAAAGAAAATCTATAAAAAGTAGAGTTGGCTGGTCAACTCATTGGCTAATGATACCTTAATTTTGAATTTTTCTTTCAAGTTGAATAAATAAGTTTCAAAAGGAAGATAAAGTACTTTTGATGAAAACATTCCTTTTTTTTGTCTTTTTTTTTAACAACTTCTAATTATATCCTCAGTTTCGATATATGTGTTTTAATTTGATTAAAAATATATATAAAACTGTAATAAATAAAAATTTATTTTTAAAATTTTTGATCTCGTATATTAAAAGTACTGTCAAATTTATTTGTAATAGTCGTGTTTCTTTGCATATTTTTTTTTTTATTGTTCTAAGGAGATGTTATTACAAAAATATATAATATGACGTGAAAATTGGTTTCAAAGAAAACTTTATTGTATAGTAAAATATATATATTCGATGGTTATTATAAAAAAAAATGGCTATCGTATAACATATTTTTAATCTTGTAATTTAAATATATTAATATTTGATTATGAAGTAATTTTAAAATTTTAAAAATTAAGATATAAGTTAAAACATTGGACAAGCTAAGTATGAAGAGAAGGATAGAACTGAAGGCCGACATGAAGACTTGGAAAATAGTGGACACCCCATTCCATTCCTCTTTGTTTTTGTTGCTTTTTTCTGATAAACTAAGTAAAATATATTAATATATGAAATGATAATTTTTTATATTAATAATTTTTAAAATTACGAGATTATATCATTTTTATACGTTGTATATAGAGAGAGTCGTTTTCCAGAATTCAAGAAATCCTTTAAATATAGTGCATCGCGATACATGATTCAAGTAACTCTCACATACATATACGGATACATGTTAAATCATTCAAATACAAAATCAGATACGTGATATATTGTATAGTCGCGTTATTTATTATTGTATCATGAGTTATGTATTTCGACTCTCTGTACGTATTGCACCTAAAAAAATAATATATTTCATAACTTTTAGAAATAATAGAAGAAAATAAAAATATGATAAAAGAATATCTGGTTAACACCTTCATTATTAACTTTAAATTAAATAAGTTATTAATTAATCTCTTTTCCTTTACTGTAGTAATTTAGGTTACTTCTCTTCTCCACAGTTCTTTTAGATTTCAAATTTTGTTTATTGTTTCAACATTCCCTTAATAGGAAGGATTTGATGTATGTACAAAATTAAAAGGCAAGTGAAGGTTCTCCTTATAATAATTTTTGACTATTTTGATGGAAGGTCAATTTTTTTTATTTTCCTATTGTCATTATCTTATATCCTGGCCTGAAAATTCTCTATGGAAAGTCAGATTTCGGGGGCCTTTTCTAGTATAAGGGAATGGCCAGTCGCTCAATCTAGTGATAGTATAATATCCCTTGGCTCGCAATTGAAGAATGTATCTCATGCGATTTTATCCAATAGCGATCTCTCTGTACACGATAGATCATCATCCTTCTCTAAATCATGCATGTTGATTTGTTGCCTCGGTAACCTCCTTTGATTCTGTTCGCGCGGATCAGGAACATTCCTTGGCTGCGAG
>JBDJHY010000087.1:4925738-4936273 GCA_039654485.1 Withania somnifera
GATGAAATGAACGTGAGATTATATTTGTCTGAAGTTTATCATGATTATATGATGCATATGAAAAAATAACTCCCTCATACTCAAAAAGATTGTAACTTGTTGAAAGCTAGCAGTGCATTTAGAATGGCCCTTGGAGAAAGTTAAGGATTATTTTTATTCTTAGATTTGAACTTGCATTTCGTATAGTGCACATATGTTTTCAGTAACATATTTCATGCTAATAGTTGAGAATTCCAGAGTTCAGTTCTTATGGCTTTCTAACACTCACTTGAATATCATCTGTGATTCTCTTCATTTTGGCTATCACTTACACATGCATATCGCTGTTCAATTATATGCATGTGTAAATGACCATCAATATAATTGAACAGTGATATGCATGTGTAAGTGAACCACTCAATAGAATGAAGGGAACAGAAGAAGTTTTTATGCATGCATGGTGAAGTTGGGGTTAGAGTCATTTTCAGTCACCAAAAGATCAAAAGGGGAAAAGAACGATGATTGGACTTATGGATGAGATATTTGGGGTTATCGTCTTTTTGTAGGTATTAGGTTATGTCTTACCACAAACCAAAAAACTAGTTTTCATTGAACTGGCTGACAAGTCAGGTGAGGAAACATAGTGTTGCCATGACAAGTCAGGTGAGGAAACATAGTGTTGCCATGACTTGTTTAAATGTTAATTGAAAGTGCTTACGTGGCGATGCAGCACCACAGTGGAGAAAGGAGAGGAAAGAAAAAAAAGATAAGAATAGAGAGACCTAGAAGAAACAGAGAGAAGAATGAGAGATACCTGGTAGAATAGTTGGGGTCTATAAATGAACTGTGTGCAATTGAGAAGTCGCTTATTTCTTTTGTGCACTCATATGATTTCTTTGTGTATTGAAGATTTTGTGTCTTTCGTTGAACTAGTTTTATAGTTTGCTACATTTTTTGCCCCATTTTGTTGAGTTGCGCACATAATCCAATTCACATTTTCGTGCAAAAAAAGGGTGAGCATCCTAACAGTAGTAAATTTTGGATAGAAAAAGAATTTTTGTGTTGCATTTGATGCATTTGTTAGTCTTTAAGCACTGAAAACTTGCTTTCACTTCATCTGGTTTTTTGTGTATGTAAAACTCACTATTGGTGTGAAAACTCTAATTTTTGTTGCAATCCTCTTATATGGTATTCAACATTATCTTTTATATGAAAATTATATAGGATAAACTATATGTAATTTTTCTGTCTTGTGTAGAGCTATCTCAATTAGATAAAAGAATTCCTTAATTTTAGTTGTATATTAAATTTCGAGAAACCAAAAGACATTCTTATTATTGTAATACATGATAGAATAATGATGAGGATGAAGTCTAAAGAAAGATTAAAGATATTCAAAAATCTAAAGGGATCCAAGTGTATGGCCTAGTAGTCAATGAAGTGGGAGGAGAACTATGAGGTCTCAAATTCAAATCTTTGCGGAGGTAAAAAGCACTAGGTGATTTCTTCTCATCTGTCTAAGTCTTGGTGGACAAATTTACCTAATACATATTAATGGTGGGAGGTAGAAGGTATCCGTGTAATTAGGCTAGGTGCGCAAGCTGAACCGGACACCACGATTATAAATAAATAAAATCTAAAAGATAAATATAAAAATCCTTGTTAATACTCTTACAACCTATCATCTTGTTATACTATAAAAACGCGCAAATCCCTTAGAAGTTCTATTATTTTTTCCCAGTGGAAAAGCTCTAGTTTAGCACTAAGACAATATATAACTTCTGGAAATTAGAATCAAACTATCAAGCACATGAAATCCATCTTCACTAGTCCATGTAGCATCATTTGGTGGTTGATCATTCCATTGAACAAGTACGTAGGTGAATCACAACTATGAAGCTATGATGTCACCATGCATGTCTACAACTTGTAATGGAGCCTTTAAAGGTGGAGAATTAGGATTTGGGATTCCTGCAAAGCCAATAAGAAAAGAACTTGAAGACTTAAATCAACTGAGTCCATTATCAAAGCCTTCCACATTAAAATAACAAGGGTTGTTCTCTCATTCTGAACCCAAACCTCATAGTCTCTCAACGTTAAAATCGTTAGCCAACTATGTATATTAGATGCTAGTTTATATTTTAGACTGCGTATAGCAATCTTTGGCCAAATCATAGTTTGTAAGTTTCTCATGTGGGTAATGAAACTCGAGTAGAAGAAGTTGGTTAGGCAAGATCAATAGGAATGGTATATATGTATGTAGTCTCAAAAAGGCTTGTGGTGATAGTGTCATTGTAGGTCAAACAGTTATGCTAACTCTCAATTCTGGAGCTAGTTTTGCTTAGCTGAATAAAAGTAGGTTCTAAGCACCCTCCTCAAAATCACTTTCAAGTGTTGGAGTTGATTTTACGAATAACCAGTTGTGTATTTGGTTAGAAATGCTGAAACTGTAAATAAGCTGTTAATGTGTTTGGTAAAAATTGCTGATTAACATTTGTCACATGTTGTGACCAGTCTAACAGAAGATTTCTAGTTGTATCATTGGCTCAATACTGTGAAGCTTAAAGCTACTCCATTCTTACAGTGCTGGCAGAATTTTCACATCTTCACTGGAGATAATGTGCCTATGAATTCACAAGTCATTAACCAAAAAATAATCTATTCACTTTAATTAAATTGTAGTTTAGGAACTCTTTCACAAGCACATCGGCTATGTGGATGTCTTTCTAAGTCATTAGAACAGTGACGAGTGATACCTCAATGTTTAGCACTTCTCAGGAGCCGGCACTGACTTTAATGAGACTCCATGTGAGTTTATGTTGAGGATATGATCCTTCTACATACCTTCTAGCTAATCCTTTTGCTAAAGAGAGGCAATGTATGTATATGATTTGAATTTCAGAAAAGTGCTGTATATCCTCCCCCTTATGTGCTGCTTCAGTCAACTTGTTTTTCTCTGTTGGAATTACTTCCTATGTAGGATGTTAATTTTTTCATGGGAATGAGAGGTGAAGGCTGAAGCCAGGATGTGGTGGGTTTATATATTTTGAAATTCAAATGTGTTTCCTGTTTTGCAAGCTTTGTTTATAGTTACTACGTAGGCCATATACAATTAAATGAAGTTATCTTCCTCTCCAACCCAACCAAAAAAAATGTTATATTCATGCAATAACTGTTGTTTCTGCTGTTGGCTTATATAGTGAAAACAGGCCCTAGTCTTGCTGATGCCGCTTTGGGAAGAATTGCTCAGGGAACGAAGGTTCTGGCAGAAGGTGGCTACGATAAGATATTTCGGCAAACATTTGAGACTGTTTCCGAGGAACGACTTCAGAATTCATTTGCATGTTACTTATCAACATCAGCTGGTCCAGTTATGGGAGTGTTATATGTCTCCACTGCTAAGCTTGCCTTTTGTAGTGATAACCCTCTCTCCTATAAAGCCGAAGATAAGACTGAGTGGAGCTATTATAAGGTATGTTCGACTTTGTCTCTTGGTACTTGAAGCGCCACTAATGTTCTGTCTCTTAGTTATCTTTCCGCCTTTAATCTCAAAGCTTTTAGTAGCACTAATAACTCGAGAGGTGATTCTCAGATAGTACACCACTTAATACCAACTTGGTGTAGGTTTCTTATAACCATGGGAAAATGCAGATGTTAATATTGATGGTCATTCCTTCCTTGTCATGCCCGAGACTACTCCCTGGACGTGGCATAGTGCCTAGAACCACAAGTAGCCCCAAGCTTACCCATGCTGATGGCATACTAAGAAGCTACAAATTTCATCATACATATGCGGAAGATAAAGTAGATAAAGAAATAGGCCCAAATGTAATGAGATTTATGATTAAAACACATGTCCATCGAACCACCCCGAAATAGACACAACTACTACATTCATTGTCTGAAAACCTCTAAAACATAACAAGGAACGATTGGGACAAACCCTCAACCTCTTGAAAACCAAAATAAAAGTTCAATGAAATAGGAGAAACTTGATCCATGTGGCCCTCGAAGCAATGAGGGCTCACCAAAATTCTACGTTGTTGGAGTCACCATACGTCTGGTAACTAAGCTGGGTATGAGTACTTGAATCTATATTATGACAACAATGTAGTGCAAAACGCAGTCAGTATATCCTACAAGGGCATATAAATATATAGTTATATACATAAATCATGAAATGGAACATAAGATCATGCTTAGAAAGGGGATGATGAAAATCATAGTATAATAAAGTAAGATACTAAAAATAAGCGTAGCAAGGGAGTATCTTATAACCGACGCCCGTTATATGAGTTCATAACTTCCAACATAATAACCCTATGCTAGAAGATTTCCTCAATACTTTGTTGGGGTAAACAGCCTACATAGGCATAGTGATCGATCCATAGAAGCCTTTTGGCTAACCACTCGGGCTTAGGTCACTGGGTTCATACCTATGCTAGCAAACGTAATTTATGGTCTAGGGTATTACCCCTTAGGTCGGGTGACATTGTTCCCATACACTCGGTGCTAAATAATCCTCCCAAAATAAACATAGGTTCATAAGCTTAATAACTTGCAAGAATCTTATAAAACATACCATATGTATAGTATTTATGGTCATAGAAGTGAAAGGTTCAAATCTAGTTGCAAGTTCATAAAATTATCATGTCTTGTTCATAATTTCCTTTCATGCTTGTCTTAAATAAAAGATGAGGACTTTTTATTGAGACATGGGCAAGTTCACATAAAAGTCGTGTATTCATGTAAATGAGCTTCAAAATCAATAGAGAGTAAAATATAATGGGATTTCTCACAAAATCCAAAATACCCATATAAATATTCATACAATGTCATAGGAATGAAGAACATAGTGAAATTTAGCACTTTTGACTCAAATTATGGAACCCTTGTTTCTTAACAAAAATCTATAGTAGCATGAGAAATACTTGGGCATGAGGGTGGAAGGAGCCCGTCATTGAAAACCCTGCGTACCTTAATTTCCCCAAGTACTTGAGAAGAACGCTTGATGATGGAGGATGAGGAGAGGAGATTTGATGAATTTTTTGCTTGTACCTAGGTGAGAGTTTTGAGACAGAACTTGAGTGTAGCTTAGCTGAATTTTGAGGGATTTTGATTGAATTGGGAGATTATAACTGCGGCTTGGGGTTATGAAAAGGAAAGGATACACGCCACTTGCCAGTGTTTTCCATGGCTCTGTCGTTCAGCCACAGGCGCGGGGCGCCAGTCATAGTGCCAGGTGTGACAGTTGTCCATCAAAACATGCATAACATTTTACTCGAGGCTCGGATTTAGGCACGGTTTGTTGCATTGGAAAGAGGACTCAAAGACTTTTAATTTGATAGGTTATGGGCCACATTACTCCTTATATTCTAGGAGTAATGGTCGTTTGAAGTTGACCATGTATGAACCTATAGGGAAAAAACTAAATTAATAAAGGAACTTCTCAATCAACTTCATGCTAGAGGTTTATTTGTGACCTTAATCTACCTCCATCACTAATCTCACACTTAGTGAATGGTTTTACCACTTAGGAAAAAGTGAGAGCTCATGGGGTGTTGCATTCCTGGGTGACAGGATGAAGAAGCATGTTTTTATTTTACCAACCTATCTCTTCTTGTTGTAGTTCGCGTCACAATTTTGTTTAATATAACTGCTAGAAAATTTATTTCATTTGGATAAATAGTATGATGCAAGAAACTTGGACTTTCAGGTCATTCTGAATATAGTTGAAGGGTACCTTGGTGTGTACACAATGATCATCTTTAAATGGGATCTCCATCATAGATTTAAGTTCGGTATTTTCTGCAGCTTAGATCAGAAAAATTTACTGACCATATTTTTCCTGTGATGCAACTTGTAATCCACTTAAATCTCCCAGCTTCATTTTCCAATCATTTTACTGCAATCTTTGGGTCTTGAAATATATTGTTGTCACAGGTTTATGATTCGTCGTAGTCACTGGTCCAGATAATCGAGAGTGTAGCTTATTTTCCTATTGCACACATAATTGTCATCATCCACTCTCTCCAACTAATTGGTTGAAAATTAATTGTAGAATGAAAATCGTACATGCAATTAGTGATTTCTTGCTATTTCAGAAGCCACAAGAACCATCAGATAGGGTCAGAGGATTGATTCTACCCATTATTATGTATTTTATGGCACTTGCATTTTTTATTTATGACGGTGGGTTCCGGGCAGCTTGTGTGCATCTCGACTATTCCACTAGGTATCTGCTACCTTCTATCAGTAGATACTAGGTCTGGGGTCTTGTGTCACTTACTTAGGAAGGGGAAATAATTGTTATTGTGTGTGAGTGTCTCACTAGGTTTCGGAAGGGAAAAGAGGGTTTGGGAAGATGAGAGTGGGTCCAATAGGAGCTCTATGAAAGGTGGAAGGAGGGGGATGGGGAGGGGGTTTTGGCTAGAAGTTGGAGGGGATGCAATATTGCAAGGTGATGAAAGCATAAAGAGAGATCACATGCTGTTTTTCTGTAGATAATCGAACGATGTAATTCACCAAACTGCTTTTATTTTATCGTAAGAACGAGGTAACACACTCTCCTTTTGGACGCCAAAGTTTATGAAGAGGCAAAACAGTAACAGGACTGCAAATGAGCATGCCTGATTGGAGGGTCTGTCTTGAACTCTTGCTAGCAATTAATAGCTGTAGGACTGAGTGGTTGTGATAGTTGTGTCACCACGCTACCTCATGTTATTTTGACATGACCGGCCTCAATGTGCATCAGGTTAACTTCGTCTTCCCGGAGTTAAGTAAAAACTAAAAATATCCTCAAACTTGTCCTATTAACCCGGCTAAATGCTTCTTGACCGCGGTTTTTCGGGAAGATTGTGCTTTCTAAACACTGAGAGAATCTAGATAGTCCAAGTGCCAAGTTATCTATTGCACTATTATACTGTTAGATCACAAAGATGATTTGAAGATATAGGTGGCATGGAGATACTGAAATTTTGGTTGAGAAGCCACAAATACAGTGGCTGAGATGTGGAAATTTCTCGATTATTAGCTCTTGTTCTATAGTGGGAAACAATGTTTTCACTCATGATCTGTGTATTGGCGAGTCAATTCAAAAGTGACGCATCTATTTTCTCTTTTGCATATTTCCTTTAATACTTGATGGACTCTCTCTCCTTCACTTGAAGTGTCATTGGTGTCCCTACGATCTTCTATTAGGTTCATTAGATATCAAGTATTACAATCTATTAGTACCTTGGATTTTTCCTTGCTGCACCAGTTTTGATCTTTGGCGAGACCTGCCAACTTAACTTTACCTGCTGGGAAATCTTAAACTATGTTACCTTTGATCATTCATGTCTCATTAGTCCAGTGTTAGTTCATTTAAATAATGGGCATATGTATCTGTAATAAAAAAATTTAAGATTTTATTTATCTTTATTCTTGTACTTAATTTACTCGTCGAACGAATCATGGTTTTTACTCATATTTTGCTCTTTTTGCCATGATATGTGCAGGTAGTTATCCCACTACATCAGCTTAAGGCAATTAATTCTTCATCAAGCAGGACTAATCCATCTGAAAAATATGTCCAGACTATATCAGTCGATAACCACGAATTTTGGTTTATGGGATTTCTAAATTACACTAGAGCAGTAAATTGCCTGCAGGAAGCATTACAAGCACGCAACTTACATTCTGTGTGAGTCTGTTGCTGATCTTAAATTGCCTTATCTGAGAAGGTGTGATTCATCGTACCGAAAGTTGGACTTCCCTAAAGTTCCATCTGGTCGCCGTTGAAGATTCTGAAGATAAAATACTGTAGAAAGAATCAGAACTACTACTTGTCTGCCTAAATGAAATTTTCTGGTATCACTGGTTTGGTAGATACAAAATTGAATGAACTGCTTCCTGTTTCTAGTCTCTGTTGTATTGTATAAACATTGGTTGATGAAAACATAATTAGCGGTTAAACAAAGCCTAAGAATGTGAGGCATCTATTTTGCTTTTCCTTCTCTCTTTCCTTGTGCTATCTACAATTGATCACCATTGCAGTTGTCTATTTGCATTTGTCACACGCAATGGAGGATGCGGCTCGGTTGAGAACCACGAGGTCTTAAATTCAAATTCGCAAGGATAATAGGTAAGTTCTTCCCTCTGTTCAAAACCAAATATTTGTAAGTCTGACATAGTTGTTGGTATGACCGTTGTAACTCGGCATCATTGCCTCGTCTACATGGACTTTTTACTCAATATAGGTCTAAAATTTGCTGATACTGACTAATTTTAATTACTTTTTTTTAGTACTACTTATAAACAGTGTTATCACTAGTGTGTGTTTGATATCATTAATTCCAACATGAGTACATAATATGAGTGATTGTGGTGGGGGTATTGAGATCGTATCTTGACTTTAACATGCCCCATATACATCAACATTTGTTACTTTCAATATCAAAAGATTTTAGGAACCCTTTAGTCCTCTATTGGGACGAACATAGATTAATCGAGTTTAGATATCAACATTGATTGGAAAAAAAAAACACCCACACTCATGTGCGTTATGCTTGTCGATACTTTATAGTACAAACATTATTAGCAACATCCAAAAAGAATGATTCTTACGATCATCGAGAAGTTCAAATAGTTTTCCTTTCTTTTTTGTTTTTCTCAAGAGCTTTAAATATATTTGTAATACTTTTTAGTACTATATTTTAAAAGAGATTTGAAAATTCAAATTCAAGCTAGTGATGTTTTTGTGGATATAGTTGTAAATGTCAAAGAAAAGAGTTGTTTTCCTAATGTGTGCAAAGCTTGATAATAATGGAGGAAAGCATTCTCACTGTCACCCTATATTTACTAACTCAAAAGTACCACCATGCATAAAGTTCATTACTCGAATAGTGGCTTCGTTTATTTTATTATCTTGTGGTTGTTATTGTTTATTATTGCTTTTTTTTGCATTGTCCCGATCTGAAGGTATATCGGAAATAATCGCACTTATTATCTTGCACTTTCCATTTTCATACATTCTATCTTTATCATGTTCCACTTGTAGATATACTGTATATGTTATTATTATTGTGGTTGGGCTCTTCTCTGAATTCTATGCATAGTGAAAGCTTATCTGCAATGAATTATTCTTTGAAGATCAATAAGAGTTTTGGTGGAACATGATGGAATTCATTCCTCTTTAATTAGTGGTTTTCGATCCGAGTGTCTGGATACGAAAAAATTCTATTGGAGTACCCTTCCGGAAATGAGCCCCGCAACGCTCAAACCTAACTTTAATGAAATTTCAAACATTAGGTGATAAAAAAGAAAGAAAAAAAACAAGCACAATAAAAGAGGAAAAAAGGAGAAGAATATTACCACTAAGGATTGTAGTAGAGTAATAAATATTCTTTCATTCTTAAATAGAGACTTCGGATTTAAATCTCCTTATATATAAAATTGTCTTTGTTAGAAAGTGCTTTACTCCAACCTCTATAAGATTTTTTTATATGAACTTAAATTCAATCGAGTGTCAATACAAATACCAAATTTTAAGTGGAAACCACAAAAAATAAGGCGAATAATAGTGATGATGATGTGAAGAGGGTAACGTATGCCAGAGAAGCATAGTGACATAACAAGAGAAAAGAAAGAAGTCGTGTTTGAATATGTGAGTACTTTTCTGTTTCAACAAACTCCAAATCAAGAAATTGAATTTAATTATAATTTACTAATATCGATAAAAGCTTTAATAATTTTTATTAAAGTACATTTGCTGCTAAAAGCCTTTATTAGTGGAGTAGAGTGAGGAGGGGGAGTACAAAGAGGTCGTTTGGCGGTGATTTATACAGATATTAAATTTTGCATAAATAATATTACATTTAATAGATAATTAAAAAGTAAGTTATTTATATATAAATAAGGGAAAATGATCAAGTTTACCTCTCTACTTTTAAAAATTGGTTAGCTTTGCCCTTTGTAATAGTTTCTGATCAAATATACCCCTACACTTTAACTTTCAAACAAAATATATCCCATTTGAAGCTAAAAATACGATAATATTATATTTGTGGGTATGCAGGTGCAATAGCCCATTGCTATATACCAAGAAAGAGGTTGTAGGTTTTGTTAAGTCTATATAAATATAATTTTAATAAGTTATTTGTATAATTTTTTATTAATAAATATTAAAATATGATGATTTATCATTTTTTAAAGTTGCTCATATAAATTTTTTTATATTTTCATTAGTTAAAAAAAAGTAATTTGGCTCAATTTGGATATTTTCATTCCAAGAGAAGGTACCGTAAAAACTTTGAGGGCATCGGGAGTATATTTGACTCGAAAATATTACTGCAAAGATATATTTACCCAAAAAATATAACAAAGGACAAGTTTAGCCAACTTTTAAAAATAGAAGGATAAAGTTGACCTTTTCGCTATAAATAATATTTGATCTATTCTAAAGCAAATTATATGTTATAACTAGTAAAAATCATCTGATAGAGTAAACTTATTCACATAGTCGAAGGATGTTAGTTGAACTTTTGAATAGACATATTTTATCTGTTATCTATATA
>JBDJHY010000087.1:4977231-4990572 GCA_039654485.1 Withania somnifera
AATCTAGTCCAAGGCTATGTTGCTAGAACTCTAGAAAAATTTCGACGGGTGCATGTCGGATACTCCAAAAGTAAGATATATTTTTTGAGTATCCAACACAAATGCAGTTAATCTTTGAAGATTCCGAGCAACACGGAGCATAAAGTTATGTGTAAAAAATAATCAAAATTGCTACAAATAGTTAGTCTAAACCTTAGAATCTAAAAAAATATGACGAGTTCAATACTAAGAAACTTAGTATCGAACTTATAAAGTTCAAATCTTGAATCCGCCAACACAATTGAGCAGACAAAAAATGCAGATGCAAGAAGCTAGAATGCTGACCCCATAAAGTTTAAATCTTGAATCCGTCTCGGCAATTGAATGATCAAATATGCAAGAACCTAGATTACTGAGCCCGTAAAGTTCAGATCTTGAATCGACAATCAAATGATTAAAGATGTAAGAACCTAGAATGCTGAGCCCATAAAGTTTAAATCTTAAATCTACCTCAGCAATTGAGTAGATAAAAAACCACATATGCAAGAAGATAAAACATAAAATACAACATGTTCAATACTAAGAACCTTAAAAACTGAACCCATAAAGATTAAATCTTGAATTTAATTCGCCTCGATAAGCAGACAAAAACTACATATGCAAGAAGACTAAACCCATAAAGATTAAATCTTGAATCCACCTGAGAATTGACTAGATAAAAAACACAAATGTAAGAAGATAAAACAAAAAATACAAGGAGTTCAATGCTACGAACCTTACAAAATGAACCATAAAATTTAAATCTTGAATCCATCTCGACAATTGAGAATATAAAAAAATGCTCAGAACCTTAAATATTAAGCTCATAAGTTTAAATCTGGAATCCGCATGGACAATTGAGTAGATAAAAAACAGAAATGCAAGAAGATAAAATAAAAAATACAGCTAGTTCAATGCTAAGAACCTTAAAAACCAAAACCCATAAAGTTTAAATCTTGAATACGCCTCAACAATTGACTACATTAAAAAAGCTGCAGATTCAAAGAGATAAGAAGAAAAACTGAAACATGGGTATTGAAGATTACCATCCAATAAAGACAATCCAATTGTAAAAGGTGAGGTAAATGCGTCTAACAAGTGATAAAAATCCAGCCATTGAAGGGGCATAAAAAAAGCTCAAAACTTTGAAAAAAAGAAGAAAGAAGAAAAGGGTATTTAAAGAAAGACGGCTAGAAATAAATAGAGTGTAGCTGAGCAGATGAGCTAACTGAATATGCTACACTGTCTCATCTCCAATTTCATTATCTTCTCAACTGTCAACACCCCACCTGACACTTTTTCATTGAATTCAAAATCTGGGTAGTTTGGCGGGGGGCGGGGTGTTGTGGGGGGTTGGGGGTGTTAGGGTGGCGGGGATGGTGCGTGGGGAGAGGACAACAGAACGACGTAGTAATGAAGTGGTGGTCTTCGACAAACACGCGTATCATGTAATGTAATACACCCGCTACTAAATTAAGTGTGTGGCGGGGTCGTGGGTGACGGGGGCGAGGGGGAATTTTTGTGTTTGATATTCTTATTGGAGTTTTTATTAAGGAATTTTATATATTTAAAACTTAAAACAATATTGATTAAGGAAGAACTGATGAATCTGAAATTGATTGGGTATTATGTGAAAGTTAATAATTATAAATTATAGTGATATAAATTAGATGATACATAAATTTATATATTAACTATAACATCATTATATGATTCGGTCAATTGTCTGAAAATCTAATATAAAAAATATAAAATTATGAGTGAAAATCTCTCTCCCTAAATGAAATTTTTTAATTAACTACATTATCCATGTTATTGTGTTATGGCATGAACAATAAGATATTTGTGGCAAAATTAAATTTAAATTGTTTAATTTATTTAGATTTGAGTTGATTATTGATCCATTTATTTATTAATTTAAAATATTAAAAATTGAGTTGATACTAATTCAAATTGACTTATGAGAAATCTTGTCCAAAATATTTTTAAAATTTTTGTTTTTACTTTATATTATATATAATCATACTAAAAAATAACTAATTTATTAGGCATAGAAATTTATTAAAAAATAAACAAAGTACTTTAAACATAAAAAAAAAATTAGGCAGGTTGGTTATAGCCTATTTTGACCAAGCTAATTTAAATTAAATTGGATCTTAACTTATTTTAACCCGTCCAACTTTAACCTAATCCGTCACCCCAACAGTTGAGTTCTATAGTACACTATATATACGTGTATTTCTTCTCTCTGGAGTGATATAAACAAATAACCCTTCCTCCTTTGTTTTAGCTTGCTGAATTTTCTTATTTACTTAATTTTTGTTTGATTCTGACTTTTAATTTTGTACTAAAAGAGTTTGTTAAATTTCGATGAATATATTCATATCGGGTGAAATATTCTTAATTACAATGTCTTTTAACACGGCTTAAGTTATAAAAATTTCTCTATAGGTTTTATGATAAAGTTTTTTTGGTAAGATTTTCAAACAATTGGTAATATAGTTAGAGGCTATAATGACCCCCTCAGTCTCAATTTGGCCAATAAGGTAGTTTTTTTCTTTTAAAAAATAAAATAACTCATCTAATATTCGACATTCGTATTAAAGTTTGATTATTTTAAATTTCTACAATATAGTTATATCTAGGAAAAATGCTCCATACCCAAAACATAAAATCAACAGTTCTAACTAAGGGAGAAGCAACTACATCTTTTGATGGTGTAGTTAGTAGTGAATTATGATTCCGTCAATTGACGTCGTAATGAAGTAATTGTAGAATTCTATTTTTTTTGTATTAAATTAATAAATACATGTTATATACTTAAATATATATATAATTATCACTTAATCATAGTTATTTAATATATATATTTACTTTATTAAATTACTTAATAATAATAATTTGAAATAAATGTTTGGTTGGAATAAATATTTATATTTAAAGAAACGGTTGTCATAGTTCGAAAAAAATGTGGAAATGGTCCATATATATTTAAGAGAATACATGTGAGGGGTCGTAATATTAGGTAAAATAAAAAGGCAAAACAATAATTAGATATGTTTACTTTATTCAGTCACTTAATAATGATAATCTGAATATTTGAAACATTTCGTATGGGTGAAAATTACATTTGGGCCTATTGGGCCAAATATAATTAAGGGTCCAAGAACGAGGTTTTAGCTCGGAGGGAATTGCAAGTGGGAAGAAGGATCTTCCAGCACGAACGACAAGTAGTAATTGACAACTACAAGAATAACAAGGAGCAATGAAGATAGAGAAAGTGTTCGGAGTCAAATGAGGATAATAATGCCCAGTCGACAACAAAGACAATATCTCAGAGGGTACAAATAATAAAAAGGGCACCCGGCCTTGCCACATCTAGGATGTTAGAGCAAGGAAAACATATTCTAACGGATATAGGATAATTGGCAAAAGGAATATTGGTCGATGTTACCTGGCAATGCTCCTATAAATATTAATTTTTATCTCATCTCCTTGCTCCCCAAGTAACAAAGTATTAACTTTGCCTTTAAGTAACTAAGCCTAGCCTTCTCCCTCCGACCCCCAATCTTTGTATCAGTGACTCCCAGAAAAAGAGGCGGACCTATGTAGTAAATTAGGGTGCTTTGACACCTATTAAACCCGATGCGGAATATGTATGATTATATAAAATATACAAATTGATATAATGTAGAAAAAAACACAAGAAGATAACTGAATGTTTTAATTTTCGGGTGGAATGTTAAAATTTTAAATGTCAATAAATATGTTTGAACCTTTTAATTATCACGACTCCTTCCTAAATTCTGAGTTCGTCTCTATCCAAAAACATAAATCAATAATATTGGTCCCTCTGGTGGTGACCTGGATCTCCTTCAAAAATTATGTTTGTTTTCTTGTTTGTTTATATGTTTGTGTTCTTTGTTTGTCATTGCAACAATTCGTTTATTATTCACCCACGCATAATTACTAACTCAAAACTAAAATTAAAACTATAACACATGGCTTTAATTCCGCATAAATTCAACTATATAAAAAATTAAGAAATGATCCATATATATTTAAGAGAATACAGGTGAGGGGGACCTAATAGTAGGTAAAATAAAAAGACAAAACAATAACTTTCCTCCAAGGGTTTTGTCCATATATATATATATATATATATATGTGTGTGTGTGTCTATTCTAAAGTGACACAATGACAGAAGACATCATTATTAGTTAGGAGACATCTTGCCACTTTCATTTTAATAGATACTTTTCTTTATCTTTTAATAAGAAATTTTGAATTTCAATTTCAAATATTGCCAAAAAAATATTGGGGAACATGTTTTCCTAAGTTTTACATATCCCAAATTTAAATTAGTTGAATTTTAATGAATTATGGATAAAATATATATGATTTCTCCACTTATGTTTAAGAGATCTCAAATTGAAAGTCTGAATATAAAAAAAGTTATTATAAGAAGTTATTTTATTTTTAATAAACGATACATTATTGAAATTTAAAATAAATGAGACCTTAATAAAAATATCAAAAATTGGAAAGGAAAATAAACAAAAAGCACCTAGAGCAATTTCATTTAAAAAAGGTAATACATAAATATGATTTTTAATTTGACCTTAAATTATAATTATGACCTTTAACTTTGGGTGTCCACAAGTAATCACTTAAATTTGCATAAAATTGAACAAGTAGACATACACGTCCTACATGTCATAATACACGTAGGATGCCACATAGGATACAAAGTTGTCATTTGGGACACCACGTAGGACATGTGTGTCGACTTGTTCAACTCCATACAAGTTTAAGTGTTACCTACTTGTGCATGTCCACATTAAATGTCATAATTATAATTTGAGGTCAAATTAAAGGGAACCTTTATGTATTATGCCTTTAAAGAATGACACACTTATCTTTTTTCCTCCCAAACTATATTCAAAGCTTCTATGACACAATTATATTCTACACGATTCTATTATTCCCTAAATTCATTTTTCATGTATTTTTGTGCTTCTTTTTGTTGTCGTGGCTGCTAAGTAGTAAATATTTTTGTACTAACATGTGCCAATACAAAAGGAGCACACACAAAAAAATGAGTTTAGGGGGAGCGAGGTCATAGAACCCTCGTAAGTTTAAGTATGTCATAACAACTTAGGGAATTTAGAAGATACTTGTGTCTTATCTCTTTAAAAAATTTAAACATATTCTTCTTGATGAATTCACGTGGATGAATGTACTCAGTGGCGGATGGAGTTCGGATGAACCCATCCGACAAAAAATTATACTATTTATACATAATTATTTTTTTTTATATATAGATATAATAGATGTCAAACTCTTTTCGATTTATTTATATATCTAATTTTTAGATTTTGACCCTTCTTATTGAAAGTCCTGCTTCCACCGGTAAATGTACTTTATGGTGGTTTTTTATCAATGTATACATGCCACCTTTCGTCTTGATGTCTGTATAAATATGTTTGTGTTCTTTTAGTATCTTTTGGGTTCCAAAATATATATCCTTGATAGAATTTGGTAAAAAATAAATTATTTTCGCCCTTTAAAGTGTCGTACATGAATTTACATGAACTCAATAAGTCGATAACATTTGCAAATAAACATCGCATATGTATTGATAAATATATAAAAAAATTATAAAAATTTAACTATAAAATAGTTTATATTATTATATATCAAGATATAAGAGTTGACGACTTTATATGATAACGATAAAATTGTATTTTTTTCATTACATAAAATAAATAGTTTGATTACTTCGTACAATAAAATGAAAGTTGAATGAGCATCCGAACGATTAACTCTCTATTTTTATTTTTCTAATTTTTCTTTATTGAAAAGACCAAACTGTTTGCTACGGCTATGACTTATTTTGGAGCTAAATTAGCTCCCAACCATTATAAAAAAAAAAATAATAAAAAAACCTACTTTAATTAATCTCACGATTAACAAGAAATCTTGAGTTTTTTCTTAATTCTTTTCTTTTTAGTTTCATTGTGCTTTTCTATTTATGTTTGAAACTCTTCCTCTTCTCTAAAATATTTTTGTTCTTTTGTAAATATATATATATATATAGAGAGAGAGAGAGAAGAGAGGGGGGGGGGGGATTTCATTTCTATCATGTAAATTATTTGAAGAAGAAGAAACTTTTTTATCAACAATCGATACGATGTTGCAAAGAGCTTATTGATGGTGGGCTGCTAGCCATATTCGGACCAAACAATCTAAATGGCTTGAACAAAGCCTTCAAGGTATGGTTTTTTTTTTTTTTTTAAAAAAAAGGAAAGGTTGGGGGTGGGGTAGTAATTGGCCTTGATAATTTTAAAATATATATTTGTGACATTGGAATCACCTTAAGCGTATTTCGGCTAATTTTATGAGGTGTTTGTTACCTTTTTTCATTAAAAATATCACGTAATTTTGTCTGCCTTGGTTGGATAGATGGAAAGGAAATTAGCTCCTATTCATTTTTTTTTGTTTTGTTTACATTGTAGTGATTTTGTCCCTCCATTTTTGTTCAATTTTGACTAAGCACAAAAATATAATCACAGGGTTTAAGTAAATGGTAGATTGCACAATCTTATTACAATAACAATTACGTACGACGTCTCAATTCTAAATAAGTAGGGTGGTGTAGATCCTAAAATGTAATAAGTATTCTGTAGTTAAGGATTACCTAAATCTCTCTAGTATACTCTAGTGGTTGTATCTTTAAATTACACAATCTTATTAGCAAGGAAAGAATCTTAAAAGGGCAGTTCGATTTACTAAGCTCCACTATGTAGAGAAGGGTTTATTGTGCGTAGTCTTATCCTTCATTATTGTAAAAGACTATTTTTATGGCTCGAACTTGTAACCTTCTGATTATATGGCAACAACTTTACCAGAAAATCACCTTAATACTATACATTGCTTATGTTGGATTTCATTAAGGAGAGTGGTTTGTTTCAAAGTTACCTTGTTTGGACTCTCCTCTCCAAAAAATGATGCCGCACTCATGTTGGATCTTCAAAAAAATACACTGCTTTTAAGAACCCTACAATTACCCGCTACATATATAGTTTCAAAGAAGTCAATGGTAGTGTTGTCAATCAAATATGTCGTTTTCTTTATCTCCTGCATTCCTTTGCTTTCCAATAGTTGTTTGTTTGTTGAGTATGAAAACCAATTACTCCATTATCTATGTATGTTGTTAATAGATATGCAAGGGAGAGTTGTGAAAGTGTGATTAAGCTCATTGAAGAGGATGGAGATTCATTTGCCAAAAGGGCTGAAATGTACAGGCCAGAGCTGATCAACTTTGTGGAAGAATCCTATCGTGCCTATCGCGCATTGGCTGAACGTTATGATCATCTGTCGAAGGAGCTGCAGACCGCCAACAACACGATTGCTACTATCTTCCCCGAACAAATTCAACTAGCAATGGAAGAGGAAGATGAATATGGTGCACCAAATACAAGAATGTCAAAGGATTTCACACAAATTCCACCAAGTGGATCATCAGACATACCAAAGGCTCCTATCAAGGACTTGAAAGGTCTTAGGTCAACTACCTCAAAGCAAAGAAAAGGCAAGAAACTGATAGATGTTGCAGGTAAACATGATGTCGCGAAATCTGGTTTGTCCAAAAGCGAGGCTATTGAAGAAATCGACAAGCTTCAGAAGGACATATTGGCCTTGCAAAGTGTGAAAGAGTTCATAAGGAGTTCGTACAGGAATGGACTTGAAAGGTACAGAGTAATTGAAAACCAAATCATGGAAAAGCAACAAAAGATATGTACGTTGGAGGACGAATTTGGTGAAGGTCGAGTTATTGAGGATGCTGAGGCTTGCACTTTGATGGCTGAAGCAGCATTGCAATCATGTGAAGAAACAATAACTCAGCTCCAGGAGAAACAAGATGTACATACACAAGAAGCACGAGATGAATTCAACAAAATTGAAGATTCTTGTAAGAAACTTCATTCCTTTAGGCATAAGTATCTCGGTGAGCAAATTGATGAACCGAAGGCTGATAGAGTTAAATTCCCGAACCAAGAAGTTGGTAAGGAGAAAGAGTCATTACAGGAAAAGATGAAGGACCAAATTGACACGAGTTCTACGGAGCCTTTAACCATGTCACAATTGGCAGAGAAAGTTGATG
The DNA here is from genome assembly GCA_039654485.1 of Withania somnifera. Classification (NCBI taxonomy): domain Eukaryota; kingdom Viridiplantae; phylum Streptophyta; class Magnoliopsida; order Solanales; family Solanaceae; genus Withania; species Withania somnifera. The sequence goes on from JBDJHY010000087.1 coordinate 4,985,417, forward strand.
AGCTTGTAAACAAGGTGATCACCCTAGAAACAGCAGTTGGATCTCAAACTTTTCTGATTGACAGATTAAGAAGAGAAGCTGATGAACTCCAAACACAAGTTCATTCTTTGGAAGACGATAAGGCAGCTCTGATAGATGATACATACAACCTGAATATCAGGGTGACCGCAATAGAAGCAAAGTTGAAAACTATTGAGAACCTCAATAAAGATGTTGTAAACCAAGATAGTAGCCTTCGGACTCACTTTGTTGAAGCTCGTGCCAATATAGAGCATTTATCCGGTAAATTGAGTAGTGCCAAACTGGATGATGAGATCGATGGAACAGATTCATCACCAAATGAAGTGACTACTACAAAAGCAAAAGATCATCCTAGTGCAGGTAAAGGTCTCAAGAACTTAAGTACCATGAAAGCAAAAGATCAAGAAGTTCACAAAGAGCATGATTCTATTCTAAGTATCAACGGGGAAGTTAAAAGAACCACAACGAAGCATGTGACATTTCTGCAGCCAATAATTGCTGGAAAAGGTGATGGAAAAGTCTCCACTCAATCCGGAACTAGTGTTTACGATACACAAATAGAGGAAGTTGCAGAGAAGGATGATGAACTTAATTGGCAGCAGATGTTGTTAAGCGGTTTGGAGGATAAAGAAAACATTCTCTTAAATGACTATAAAACAATTCTCAAGGATTATAAGGAAGTTACAAAGAAGCTAAGTGATATGGAGAAGAAAGATAGAGACACCGAGTTCGACCTCACACTTCAGATAAGAGAGTTTAAATATGCTATCACAAAGAGGGATGAGGAGATACATAATCTACATCGAAAATTGAGTCTCCTGCAGCAAGGACATGCTTCTGAAGATAAAGAGCTGAAGGATGAAAATCCTTCACTCGATCAAAGGAAGGACAAAGATGCTCCTGTCTTAGAGCACAATGAAGAAGACATCAAGACGATATTGGTTGATCAACGTGCAGCAGTACTATCGCCTAAGGGAAAACTCAGGCTCAGCATTAACTCAATACTAGATGAAAACTTGGATTTCTGGCTAAGATTCAGCTCAACATTCCATCAGATTCAAAAATTCAAGACCACGATCCACGACTTGCAGCGCAAAATATCCAAAATCAAAGACAAGGAAATGCAAGATAATAGCCCTAAAATAGATACAAAATCAGAAATCTGGCCTATATATAAACACATGAAGGAGATTCAGAATGAACTGACAGTGTGGTTATCACAAACCTTGTCACTGAAAGGAGAACTTGAGTGCAAGTTCTCCGCTCTGTGCAGCATCCAGGACGAAGTCACAAAAACCCTGAAGGAGGGAGCTGCATTAAACGAAATCGGATTCAGCAGTCATGAAGCTGCAAAGTTCCAAGGTGAAGTTTTCAACATGAAACAAGAGAACAACAAGGTAATAGAGGAACTGGAAGCTGGTGTTCGTCGTGTAACTACACTTCAACTAGACGTCAAGAAGACTATAACACAGTTAGATCAGGTATTTGGATTTAAGGGGAACCAACCACAACTGATGCACACAGTGAGTAAGTCAAGAATTCCTTTACACTCATTCATCTTTGGAACTAAATCTAAGAAGCAAAAGCGTTCAATTTTTTCGCGCATTCACCTCAATAGGAAATACTAGGTCCTTGAGGGCTTGAGTACCTTTGTATAGAGCATTTATTCTTGATTTTGTCTTTTTCTTTTTCCTTCTGTTTTTTCCCCACATGTATCTGGAAGTTTGTTAGTAGTCTGAACAGATTTATTATTCTCTACAAACATACTGACTGATGTAAAAACTATGGTGTAAAAAATATTTTCGTGCTTGTCAAAGGTCTTTGAAAGTTCTGTATTTAAAATATATTTTGGCATAACGTTCAACATGTGGGTTAGGCGTACTTCACGAGTTATCACTCTACCACAAACTAAAGATCAGTAGACAAGAAGGAGGAGGCACATACGGGTACAACAGTATCCAGTAGCTTTAATCCAAATCCACTAAATATATACAAAAATTAAACACGGAACCCAATTACTTAACATGTCATTCATAAAGACTCAAATTTTAACTCCGCCTCTGCCTTCTGCTCAAACTTTCTCCGAAATGACATCCCATTTCTCTTGAGACAAACTTGCACTCCTAAACCATTTCCTCTCATTTCCATCTTCTTCATAAACAACATAGACATAAAAGAAAACAGGGCTTCCAACTAACGCAACGACGTAAAGAAACAGAGAAGCTAAGAAGCCTAAAATCCCCGTAAACTGAAAGACGAAGCCAAACATGATGGCTGAATACAAGAACCATTTAACAAATCCTATAATGTCCTTCTGCAATGACTTTTCCTTCGATCGAAAACGACGATGAACATACGAGAAGTACACTAACATGAAGAAGCTGAGATGTATAAAGAAGATGAAAGCTACGAGAGAACATTGCTTGTGAATATATGCTCTCTAGACATTCCCCATAATGTTAAATGCCATCAAAAGGGATATATATATCATTGATGGTGAATTACGTTCTATGGCTTCTGATGGATTTCTTGGATTGTTCAGAGCTTCCGTACGGTCAGGGTTATAGTTCTGCTTACAGATTCGACAGAGTCCAGTAATTTTGACTCAAGTTCTATATTTGTGTAACAAAATCAGCTACTAAGTAGAAATAATTTATTCAAAACTCAATTAACGATACCTTTGCTAGAATTCAGAAGTCATAAACTCAAAGTCTTAGTTTCGCCTTGTGGTTTAATTTTGTAGTAATGAAAGATAAATAGTAGGAAAATATGGGCAAAATGTCTTTAAATTACTTGGAAAAGACTCAGACAAAAATTGAAATTCAATGGAGTAATTTCCTTGAAATATCTATGAAGAATCAATGGACTTTAGAGGAAGCTGACTTGGTCTTTTCTTGTTCATCTATGAAAGGTAGTTGCAATGGCGAAGCCACCATTTTAATTAAGAAATTTCACCATAATTGAAATTTATATTTATATGCCGAAAAAAAGGTAATTATACTGACTAGGAATTATAATTTTCCCTTGTGAGTTTTCACTAAAATGGGCCTTTATTTAATGGGTTAGATCTTATCCCAAAGCCCAAATTGCTTCAATTTAAAATCCAATTCATTCAATTGCTCCAATCCCCAATTTTACTAGGGTTTTGAAAATTAGTGTTTTACTTCTGCCTCTCCATCTGCAAATTTCTTGACAAAATTGTATGTATTTCTCTCTTTTTCTCTTCATATATTTTCATATTTTGCACAAAAAATTAAATTCAATGATAAAAACACTAATTTTCGAAAAAAATCGATTCTAATTGCTTAAAGTAATGCCTCAAACTTTGAGTGATTTCACAATTTAATGTGCATTCTTATTCTTCTTTTGGTAAATAATGTGCATTTTCTCGGGTCTATCAGAAACAATTTCTACCTCACCTCTCTGCTAGTGGTACGGCTTACACCCTACCTTTTCCAGACTCCAGTTTGTGAGAATATATTGAGTTTTTTGTTGTTGTTGTTGTTGTAGTTGTAGTATTTGTTGTTGTTGAAATAGTATGAATTTTTTTTTAAAAAAAAATCGAGTTTCATATACTATTAGGTGTGAGTTTTCCTACCTTTTGTTGCATATGCAATGAGGATCAAGAGTAGGATTCTTTAGAGTCTGAAGATTATATTGATTGAGGTTGCCAAGTTTTTTGGGTGGCTTGACAACTGCAATATAAACTCAGTTGGTTGATTGCCGGAGCACAATGGCCTGACGTGATTGCATTCTTTTTCTCTTTGGGGCCCGAGGGCTGGCTAGTCTTTGTGTATAGTGTTAAAGGATCAGATTTTTGTTATGTTTTATCATCATAGAGGATGTCAGAATAGTATAAATCCCCAATACCTGTAATTTTGTCTTGGGCACAGACAACTATCAGTTATTTGCTTGCTCTAGTAAATAACTAAAGAAAATAGACAAATGGGAGATAGAAAAATAGAAGAGATTCTGGATTTCGTACTATGGTGGGTCTCTGACGTTAGGACATAGATATGAAACATCCCCCATTCGTTAGGATCCACCCTAACGTTTCTTAGTAAACAGGGATAGTTCACCTAGTCTATCAACTTCTCCGTCATGATCGCATTTTGTACCCCTACTAAGAACTTGCAGAGATGGAACTATGACTCACTACAGAGGTATATTAGTGCCTTATGCGGGAAATCCTTGCTTGACTTGTGCGAAGCAAGCATACCGATAATCAACTCGTTTGAGAGAACAATTTGAGAAGGAAGACCCCCATTGCGTATTGGTACTTATCGAGTATAGAATAAATCTGCTTCTCTTTGTTTAGTACGAGTTCCAACACCATCACGCAAGCGTGTAAAATGGGGCTGTTGGTGATCAAAAACAGCTATGTCAAATTTCACAGTTGGCACATTTCTGATCATTTTTTACTAATGTTCATGATTAGTGGCTCATCTTTTACTCCTAATGTCTTTCTGATCATGTTTGGAGTTTGAACCACCGGTTAGCTGTAATGGTAGCTTGTTAGCCAATATCATTTGCTTCATTGTGGTTTATCTTTCTAGCCCACTTGGACTCTTACAAAATTGCAAAGGGGCTCAATACTGTGTCAAGTAATAACTTCTCTGTTAAAGTAGCCGGTTTGACTTAACTAATTAAACGCAGCAAACAGGCATCTAAGCATTGAAAAATACTTTTTAAGTATTGAACTAGATTTTAAAATGGAGCGCTGCTGCCTTTTCTGCTTTTTGCTTTGAGTAACGCTATTGCATATACTAATTGCGGCTCCAAATGTTATTTGTAAATGATGAGCTTTGGAATTTGTGAATGTCTGATCAAGATGGCACTGAGAGGTGTTTGGCAGCTAAAGAAGCTGGTAGTCAGCTATTGCAATTGGGGTGGATGTAGCAGGGGAATAAGGTAATGATTAACTTGTCAAGTCTTTTATCATTTGTATTGTCATTTTATATTAATCAGAATCATAGTGAGACTGTTTCTACTGGGAATCTCGAATACCATGATGAATGAAGTGAAAGGGAAATATTTACAACTTTAAATTTTAGAAAATTAATTGCAGATCTTGTTGTATTTGCAAATTTGAAGCAAAAACTAACAGTTGCTAGATGTAAAAACGGAAGGGGAAA
>JBDJHY010000087.1:4990672-5003118 GCA_039654485.1 Withania somnifera
TTTATACTTTATGTTATTTCAGCGTTGATAAGATATCTTTATGGATACTTATCCCACCGTCACAAATTCTGAAATGTTGTGTACGTATGTTTTCGCATTTCAATTTAATAACCTCTTCCAAACTTTGTGTCTTTGTAATTTTTGGTACTAGTGAAATTTGTTCAAGTGAAATGCTGGGGTGAATGGAGCAATGTTATTTCTTTGATGAGTCCGAGTATTATAATGTTATGAGTCGGACTTTCTTTTGAAATTCTTTTTCAAACCTTATCGGAATGTTAACACAAGTTTAGGTATAAGAAAGTTTTTTCCCCAGGTTGCAATCAGTCAAGAGTATGCTTTCTGCATATATTGTTATTTGTGATAAGTGTATCTAAAAAATTTGATGTAATTATACATATGGAAGTGTTCAGTCCTATTTGGAGTTTAAACATTTAGTCATTAGACGGAAAGACTGAGACTTTTGATTGGTTAAACAGTAAGGGGTAATAATTATTAATCAGACTTTAGCAGAAAAAAGATGAAATGGAATGAGCTGCTACTTTCAGGATTACTGAGATAGAGGTATACAGAACAAAACAGCTCTGTGGCATATGCTAAGGCATGTATATTCTATTTCAGGGCATTCATGGAGTCTGAATTGCCAGCATTTAAGGAGAAAAACCCGTAGCTTGCGCTGGTCACTGAACTCAATCGTGGTCAGCATCCTTTCTTGAAGGGATTATATAGTAAGACTTTCTCCTGTTTCCTCTCAATTCCATACTGTAAAAAGGTATTCTTTCTTTGTCTAAAGCGGATGTATATGAAGAGAGAAAAATAAGCAAGGTTACTTTAAGTTGACTGTGACCAGAGCATCTTCTGATTTTTGCTTGGGTTGCCTAGGCATGCCTTGACCTGGTCTTGAGAAAATAGACAGGGTCCCACTTGATGACTGCTCTATGTTTAAAGATACTTTATTGTGTGGTTTCCCCTTTTTCTCATATATCTGCCAGGGTCGTAAGTCAAAGGGAGCAAACTCTCGGACTACCATATTCAAGGGGCACCAGGATAGGGGATTTCACTCTGAGCCGAAGTTACTCCAACTGGCCTTTTCCATTTTTTATGAAAAATATGCCAAAGTATAACACACTAAGAAACACAGCCGGATCAGGTAGTAGAGAGAAAATCAATGGCAGTAGCAAAAACTAAAATAGAGACCTGCACCCCTGAGGACATCAATGGACGTACCAGGTTTTTGTGTTTCTATTCCCCAGCATCACCTTCTTCATTTTATCAGGCCTAAAGTTTTCTTTTGGCCACTTTGGGCTACAAGTGAGCAGACAGGTTTCTTTATTGAGGTAAAGGAAGTGTTGAGTATAATGTGTTATCGAACACATTTTTCCACCTTGCAACCATGTCCAAACATTGTTACAAGTACCTATAGAGGCACTGTACAAAAATGTGTGTTGTGATGATAATACTCCTAATTATGCCTCGTATATTTGTTGTATTGGTTTATTGAAAAACAAGTTTTTCCTGTAATTCTTTTCATGAGTGTCTACTGATTTTCTTTTTCAATTAGAGAACAAGAATGAGCGTGTTGTATGTGTGAAAAAATTGAGTCAAGACGAAGTACTTGAAGCAGCGATCAAGCTAAGGAATTCGCTTGGCAGAAAGGTGGTGAAGCTGAAGACTCAGGCATGTCACCAAACAACCAAGCGTTCAAGGTACATGGTCAACAGCATTGGAGTTATAAGCACTAAAAGAAAAAGTTATATGCAGGTGATTTCTGTCTTCCTAGGTTTTATCATATGGATCTGTAAGTCGTAGGTTTAGTCTTTTTGGACGAACAAGATATGGATCACGTGGTCTACATTGAGTGAGAAGGTGACTTCTTCAATCGATTAATGCACTCGATAATGTAATAATTTACTCGTGATGATAATTTTTAAGGGGGTGCTATGTTTAAGATGCTATGGCCTATGGATGGACCGGAAATTGCATGTGTTTGTTATAAACATATTTTTCTTGAACTAAGGGTCTATCGGTAATAGCCGTTCTACCCTACAAAGGTAGAGGTAAGGTCAGCGTATGCTCCACTCTGGACCCCACTTGTTGTGGACATTTTGTAATTGAGTTCTCGGATTTGGTAATTGGTTAATGTTTAAATCCTTGGGCTGTAAACTGTTGGTCATACGATGACCCTGATATGCTTTTTCTTAACTGGGTTTCCAGTTTCTTAGTTGACAGAATTATTTCTAGGAGCCTTTGGCTTGACTATTAATCATTTGGCTGGTGTAGTAATCTCCAAATAAGTTTCAGCAATACTTTTTTTTTGTTTACTTGCATAAGTTATAAAAAATTTGTGCATTATTATATGCAAAATAAAATGTGAAATAAGAATGTTGATTTTGTGCAAATTCTTGCAAAATTTAGTGGTGTTTAGATGAGATTGTCAACAACAAAGTATTTTGACTTCCGATAGCCATTTTTATAGAATACTCAAGGTTTCGTATCTAAAGTGAGTTTTCAAGAAACTGCTCGAGTTTTAGGTAGTGAGAAGACCAGTAGTATCGACAAGAGACTGAAAATTTCGGGTAGGGTAGGGTTGGAATCAGACGTCCTATACTTCCCTCACAGCACTTTGAGGCAAGATAAACACTGAACTCCAGAAATTAAAGATTGAAAAGAGGACAACAACATATGAAGCTGTGTCCATTCTACTCTGGGAGTTTGCGTCCCATTTTGCTCCATCCTTCAGATGTCAAAGGTAGACCCAAGTATCTGATAGGACACCACTAATTGATTATTAGTTCGATTCCTCAAAATGTCCTGAATAATCGACTCATTTGTCAATTAGAGTCTCACGAATTTTTTTTTTCTTTGCCACTCTGATAAGATTCAAAAATTAAATCTAACAGATAATCTATTAGCGAGCATTAACTGCCTTTGAAAACATTAAGTTATTAACGTGCAAAAAATCAAATTTGGTGGTGCGGCGAATCGAACCCCGTGCCTCTCGCATGCGAAGCGAGCGCTCTACCATATGAGCTACAGCCCCAGTAATTCTTGAGCGATGAGATTACTTATTAAGAATAATTAATCTTTTTAATTTTAGTTAACTAATTTAACGAGGTAAGAATGTATCTTAATAAATCTTGGTTAATTAAATGATAGAAATTTATGTACAAATACATATTATATGTTAATTACAAAATATTTTTTTCAAGAAAAATTAACTTTTTTAAAAAAAAATGTAAAAAATAAAGAAAGTAGGAAAGATAAATTTCACAAATAATATCTTCTCCTCTCTTTAGCTTCACCCTGCATTATGTCCTTCTCTACCTCCACCCTCACCGCACCCCTATATTATTTGTATAAGTTAAATAATTAATATATTTAAAATAATATTTTTTTATATAGGTTTAACACAAAAAAAAATTTACTTATGTTGCTGAAAAATAATTTCCCTCGTACCAAACACACCTATATGCATACGTTCATTTGATTCATAACCTGAATAAGTCTTCAGAAGAGGACAAGAAATATAATTAATTGATTTACTTTTTTTTGTTCTCACTCGGTGTTCGGAGGAAGCACTCCCTATGAAGATTTTTTTCATACTCAGAACTTAAACTCAAAACGTTTGGTTAAGGACGGAACAACCTCATTCGCAGTGGTACAAATTGATTGATATTTGCTGCTATCACTTTCTTATGTTAAAATTAAGGGAAAATTTCAGAAAAAATAAAGTTGGGCCCATAATTAGATGTTACGTAATAAATAATTTGGTATTTATAAAAAATAGCAACTCGGACTGTATATATATATAGGAAATATACAATATATCAACAATGATTCGATTCACAACCTATACCGCTTTTGACCAAAAGAGAGATTAGATTGACTACACACTTGTGGTTAAGTTGTGTGGACCACAACTTGTGGAGGTGTTCCCTCTCTATCTCTTTCAATCTATCAGAGCAAATCAGACACTCACGAAGAATTGCCAGTGATGTACTGGAGGACAAAAAGAGAAAGAAGAAGTGCGAAAGGTTATGTATCTAAATGATTATAATAGGTATATATTTAAAATACAAAAAAAATATAATCACATAATATTATAATTTCTGTCCGGCAAGTTCGCCGTAAAGATGGCTTCTATTTTCAATTGGTACTTAGTATATATGCTTTTGGAATTAGTCAAAGTCAAATCAAAGTCATGCACATAAATAAATGAAGGGGCTTTCAACTCTGCCATAGACTTGGGGCAACCCAAAAAAAAAAAAATAGACCTATAATAATCCCAAATATAAATAAAATAATAATTAAGTTTGCAATTAAATATTAATAATAAACCTTTCATAAAAATTTTGATTTATATATCGAATTTTAATAAAAGCAGTTAAAACTTGTTCAAGATAATATTCAAGTACGATTGACACAAACATTATATGTCTTTCCATCAGTGATGTACAAAGATAAATTTAAATTTTAAATTTGATTAAAACTTAATATTTACTACTACTAGCTTCATATTGTGCAAAATATTTTATGAGATTATTTAATTTAATAAGTGACTAAATGAAAAATTTATCATATCATACTTATGAAAATCCAATCTTAATTCAATTCTTGAAATATATTTATAGTAGATTGTTTTTTAAAAATGTAATGATTATTATGAGATGTGATCACTCTATTTTAAAAGTCCCACATTGAGATATTTAAGATACATGAAGGCTTTTGAGTTAATTTTTAGGTTTGAAAATTGAGTATTGTTTTAATCTATTTTTTAATCAAAGTTCTAAATTCAAGCCTTGAAAATGAAAAAACCTTTAATAAAAAATGTTTTATCCTTCATGAATTTTACATAACAAAATCTAAATTAATTAAATTAGTAAATTTCTCATCCAAATGCTTAGAAAAAAAACAAAAAAAGAGACACCATCACATCAAGCTAGTGAGAAATTCAAATAAGGCTTGCTATTATTTTTAAAGGATCAGGAGAAAAATTCTCTCTCTTAGGCATATATCGTTTATATACATTATTAATGTAAAAATTAATTTAAATTATCTGATCATTCAAGAAATATTTTAACAGATAAGCCTTTTCAAAGTATGAAATTTTTAATAATTAAAATAAGATATATTTTCAACTTATAAGAACTAATATAATTTGATGGTGTAAAATTTTCTTACAATAATATATGAGACATATTTTAATGATTGATATTCCATTCAATTGACTCTTCTCTATCAAGTCATCTAAAACAAACAAAATTTTGCCCCATTTCTTAATGCATTCTTGAAAATGATAGATTAATTTCATTTATCATCAGATGTACGTGTTGGAAAAATACTGGATATTAGTTTTTAATTTATTTTTCTTATTTAATTATTTTCTTAAGAAAAAATACTTGGCATCTTTTAATTTTTGGCGATTCTAAAATTTTAATTTTTTACCTGAAATGTTTAAGATCATAAGATTAACAAATTGTTTGATGTATTTTAAGTATTTTTAATTTAAGATGATACAAGATTCAAAAGTTTTTTATATTTTCTTATATTTTTTGTACCCAAATTAAAATGAGATAAATAAATTAAAACAACAAAAAATACTATTTTATTCTCAAAAGGAATACTTCTTTGGAGGGTGATGGGGTGAGAGCAGTGCCGGAGCCACCGTTGGCGAAGGGTAGTTAGGTGTATATTTTTTGCCGAAATATTATGTAAAGTATAGATATTAAATGCCAGTTATTATGAGTATGTAATTTTAATTTTGAACACCTTTAATACAATTGAAAAGAAAATTTACACATTTATCAAAATTTCTGGTTCCGCGACTGCATAGGAGGAGGGGTTGGAGTTGGATGTAGATGTGCCTAAATTGTATTCCTATATAAACCTTCTACTAGCTAGTTTAACAGCATCAGCAAACAATAGTTTTTTTTTTTTCCAAAGAAAGAACAACTATATATAAATAAATAAAAAGTGCACTACTTTACTAAGGTTGTAGGATATGGGGAATATTAAATTTTGGTTGTGGGTGACTTATCTGGTGGTTATGGCCAATCAGTGGCAGAGGTAAGTGTGTCAAGTGGTTCAATTGAATCTCGTTGGTTCAAATATTGCAATATACATAGGGTAAAAATAAATTATTTTGTATATATATAAACTGTTAAATTTCCTTATGGTGTTGGCTTTAGTCTGTTTTGTCGTGTTTTCTTTAGCATTTTGTTTTGGTTTTTTTATTATTATTTTTTTCATTCTTTTTTCGTTCTACTTGTACTTGTGCCGAAGGTTTGTCAAAAACGATATCTCTACCTCCTAAGGTTTAGTTAAGATATGCAAGCATTCTCCACTTATAGGATTACACTAACTTATACTTATGTTGTTGTCATATTTAATGTTTTGTTTGTTGAACTTGAAGTTTCACCCATGCAGCAAATGAGATCAAAAGTTCAAAGACTAGCCACCTCTAAGACTCTCTTGTAAATCATTCTTCTTATTATGATTTCACTTTGAGCAACTAAAGTCGCCGCTGTTTGTACTCACTTATCATTCAAATTCAAATATTTTTTTGAAACCTTTTTGTTAGGATTACTGACTCCGCCACTGTAGCCGACAAGTGTTGGGATGAAGAGAGAAGTGCCCTATTAGAGCTACAAGCAAACATGATGAGTTCAAATGGTGGAAACCTGGACCTTTGGGCAACATATAGTGAGATTGGTTTCTCAGATTGTTGTTCTTGGCGTTTTGTAAAATGCAACTTAGCAACAGGTAGAGTTATACAACTCAATCTTAGAGGAGCAAGGCAAGGATCAGATGATGGTTGGAGTTTTAATGCCTCATTATTTCTTCCATTCAAATCATTGGAAGCTCTTATATTATCTGAAAATTATATTGGAGGGTGGAACAAAAATGAAGGTTCATCTCTTATTTCATTTTTTCCTTTACGCAGTCATCTGATATTCCAAACTTAATGGTGCGATGAATTTAGATACGGTAGTAGCTCATAAGAGTTAGAAATTTGTATGTTCAAGCTTCCATTATGCCAACAGGTCCAGTGGCGGAGCTACCTTCAGCGAAGTGCGTGCACATTCTTCTTTGGATCATTATGTGGAGTATGGATGTTAAATGCTAGTTATTATAAGTATATATTTAATTTTTAACACCCTTAACACAATTGAAAAAAATTTGCGCATCCTTCACTAAATTTCTAGCTCTGCCATTGAACAGGTACCACGACCAACTCTAGCTGCGAAATTGAGTCACCTTCAAAAATAGAATCGATTAAAGAACGAGTTAGTTTTGTAAATAAAAATATCATACGTAAGTAAGTAGCATCTAGAATAGAATCTAGAGAAGCTAAGTAGGGGAAAAATCGAGTAGCTCGCGGACCGATTATCATTGCACACGAATAACTTATTTGGCCAAGCATCTAACATCAACTTATTTGGAAGTGCTTCTCAAAAAAGTACTTTCGGTGACAAATAATTTATATTTGGCTAATCAATTTGAAAAGCACTTTGAGCACCGATTAGTATTTGACCAAAATTTTAAAATCAACGAGTTCTCGTCTCATACTCAAGTTTGTCTAGTGTCTATAAAAGATGAATTTCGACTTTGGTTGTTCACCATTTGAAAAATGAAGGAACACGAACATTTGCTACTAAGAATTTCTTCATTTCCTAAAATTATCTTGATAAGATTAATAAAACGGAAGTAGGAATTGTCAGCACGTAGAAGCACCAAACCCCAGACCTCTAGTTAACGGTCAAAGGATATCATTCACTCCACCACATCCTTAGAGATGCATGACTATTGAACGTTGTAATACACACTCTTTCTATAAATATACATGTACGTATACAGATTATTAACATGTATTTGTTTTTCTTGTGATTTTGTTATCCAGGGTTTGACAAATTGTCACATTTGACCAACTTGAAAGTACTCGATTTGCAGCATAACTATCTTCCCTTTCCAAATGTTTTGTCACCTTTGTGTTGGATTTCATCTCTTGAGGTAATAGGACTTAATCTTCGCTCGGACGGACAAATGGGTTCGATAGGATTTTCTCCGTTGAAAAATTACACTATGCCTATAGGTAAAAGATCATACTACTATTATTTTTTGATGAATATATATATAAATGTTGCATCTCCTATTATTCCGACTATAGTCTTTGTGATATCCGATAAAGCATATTTAAACTTCAACTAACTGAAATATATGATTTTAGATGAAGGCATAACTAAGAAATGTCCTGGGATGAGCAAGTTAAGGACACTTGTATTGACAGGTTATGGAATCAATGACCTCAGTTTCCTTTCTGCTTTGGGTGAGCTCCTTTTCATGAATATGTGAACATTATACTATAAGATGATAAAGAATGTTATAAAGGAGAAAAGGAAAATAAGTGACTAAAAGCAACGGATAACAATTTTTCCAAAATTTTTAGGTTTAGGATGTGTTTGTTTGGTATGAAAGAAAAGTTTTTCAATCATTTCATGTTTGATTTGCTTAAATGTTTCGGAAAATGTTTTTCTGAAACTGTTTTTCAGCCTGAACACTCTACTAAGATCTGAGACCCAACTACCGATCCCCAACCTAGGACTCGACACCAACCTATGACCAGACTCCTAACCCCGACCTTGACCTCGACTCCTAACCCCCACTAGGGATCCTGACCCCAACCTCGGACCCCACTCTATATCCATACCTTACTAACCTCACCCAAGACTTGATCTTGACCGATCCTGACCTAGGACCCAACTCTAACCTGAGACTTAACTCTAGTCCTTAACCTGGGACCTGACCCTGAACCCAACCCCAACTCGAGTTTATGGTCTAGTCTTGGCATGGGTTGCGTATCCCATCTTGGTTCAGGATAAAGTGTCGAGGTTAGGTCCCAAGTTGGAATCAGGTTCAGAGTCGTGATTAGGGGTTGGTTGTTTGGTCTGAGTATTTCCGAATTGTGTCTAAATTCTCTTGGATAATATTTTCGTCTTACTAACCAAACACCGAAAAATAAGTAGGCTAGAAATACATTTTCCTTCCTACCAAATACACCTTTAGTAGAATGTTTTGAATAATACATCTCTAGATTAACCAAGTACCTTTAAAAAATGACTCTCCAAGTGGGAGTAGAGGGGAAAACCGAAGATTTATAAGTGGCATTCCACGTTGATCTCCTCCCAACTGTTAACACCTAACCCCCTCCATAGTGTTTGCCTAAATTTTACATATAAGCTTTTGAGACAATATTTTCTACTTACTCACCAAACATGAGAAAATAAGAACGAAAATCACTAATTCTCTAGAAAAACTATTTTCTTTTTCCCCAAATAATACAACAACAATAAACCACAAAGTGTGGTCTAGGGAGGGTAGAGTGTACGTTTCATATCACTACCTCAGAGGTGAGTTAGAGAAGTTGTTTCCGATAGACTCTATGTTCAGGACAAAAATAATCTAGAAAAAGACTAAATATAAGATCAACAGATATAGTACCAGGAACCACGGAAAATAACAGAAATAAAACAACCACAGAATAATACTACAAACAATCTGACTGAAGCAACAAAGATCACCAGATCTCCATCATAATAAATTTCATAAATCAATGCAGGTCTTGGTACACATACTGGACTAAGGAACTTAGAGAAACTTCACTTGGCTAGCAATTACTTCAATTCTACTATCTTTTCATCTCTCAAGCATCTTCCATCTCTCAAGTATTTGGATCTGATGAACAATGCCATAGTTGGAAAAATTGAAATGAGTGGTTTGTCAAACTCCTCCTCATTATCTTCCTGTATCAAATTAAACTTTGAGCTTCTCTTTTGGTGCTTATATTTATTTTGCTTTACTTGTCTAGATATAAATGCCTTGAGCAACTTGGAATTTCTGGATCTCAGAATGAACAATTTTGAGAGCTTTGTCACTACCAAAGGTACATGAATTAGTAACTTCATAACAAGAAAAAACTCGGTCCCTCATACAGTAATAGTTTAGCTTATGAGATAACAATCAAAAACACACATGAGCAATCAGTTTTTCACGAGTTTCACACCCCAACTATCAGTTGTTCCCTTTTCAATCACGACAAATGCAGCAGTCCTGATGTCAAATGTTTTACTTAAAGCTTAAAGTCATCCTAGAGAATTCAATACAAAGAGATGGTAAATGCGCATCAATCAAGAATTTTGACAAGCACAATTATAGTCTTACCTTATAAATAGACTCAGAAGATATCCATCATTTGTACAGGTAGTAAAAGAATGAGTTCTCTACGAAATTTACGACTTGGAAGTTCATATTCCAACTCGACTAAAGTCATAGAATCTCTAAAATCATTCTCATCTCTCAAGGGGCTTTCTTTTCTATACAGTGATCTCACTTCTACTGCCATAACTTATGGTAAACTCTTAACTCAAAGTTTCTATGCATGCCTTACTACTAGTTAACCACTACTTTCTCTTAAAAAACTTCCTGTTGGTTGTTGTTCATACAAGCATTAAGAAATATGAGCACACTGGAGTACTTATACTTGGAGGGATCTTATTTAAATAAGAATTTTCTTTCAAGCATCGGACAAATGACTTCTCTTAAAGTGTTGAATATGGCTTTTGGCGGCAATTATGGCACCCTCCCTAATCAAGGTAACTTTATTTGTTCTGTTCTGTTTTTTCTAATACCTACATATCCATGAATATAGTCATATAGACATACTTATTGTTGAAGATCGCATGTTAACTAGCACACATCCACACATAGAAAATAGTAAAGAAGAAATACTACTACATCCTCACGGCAAAACCAACGAGAGTTTTCCACTACAAAGAAACTTATTTATATAGATCTAACTAGTTGTCAAAACTACAACGATAATAGGTTTCCCTAACCAACTAGTAAATCTGATGGCATAAATTAAGACAAACAACAATGATGTATATAGTTCGAAATGACTTATCGTAGAAATTTATTTTAGCATAATGTCATCTGGACTTCACTTTTTTTTAATAATATAGGTTGGTGTGAACTCAGAAACATTCAAGAGTTAGCATTTCTTATGAACAATTTTGACGGAACACTTCCTTCATGTCTTGGCAACTTGACATCACTTCGATGGCTGAGCCTTGAGGGGAACCACTTCACTGGAAATATAGCTTCACATCCTTTTTGGAGGAGACTCACGTCACTCGAGTACTTGGATATTTCATTTAACCAATTTGAAGTTCCAGTGTCATTCAATCAATTCGTCAACCATTCAAAGCTTACCTACTTGAATGTTGGTTATAATACTTTAACTACAGGCACAGAGTTAAAGAATTGGATCCCAAATTTCCAGTTAAAGTTTTTTGCTATTGAGGGATGTGTGAACCTTCAAAGATTGCCTTTCTTCCTTCATTACCAGCATGACTTGAGGATTCTCGCTATAGATAGAAATGAATTGCCTGGAAACTTTCCAACTTGGTTGTTAGAGAATAACACCAGACTTGCAGGCCTTTATGCTAGAGATAATGCTTTCATCGGTACATTGAAATTGCCATCCAGAAGTCATCTCTATTTACAGCAACTTGATGTCTCTAATAACAAACTAAGTGGGCGTATTCCAGCAAATATAAGTTCAGCCTTACCAAAGCTTAATATTCTGAACATGTCACTAAATTTTCTTGAAGGTCCTATACCTTCTGATATTGGCGGCTTTCATTTACTAGCACTAGACCTGTCTCACAATTTCTTGTCTGGAGGAGTTCCTAGTGATCTGGCAATTGGTTCTCCGGTACTGATTTACCTTCGGTTGTCAAACAACAAGTTGACAGGGCAAATATTTTCAAAGGATGTCAGTCCACATCTATATTATTTGTACTTGAATGGAAATAACTTTGAGGGACCATTACCTAGTAACATGTTTATCAAACACCTTATTGCCCTTGATGCTAGCAACAATAATTTCTCCGGAGAGATACCAAGATGGATTAGATATAATACAAGATTGCTACAGCTCGATCTATC
This sequence comes from Withania somnifera, assembly GCA_039654485.1. NCBI lineage: Eukaryota > Viridiplantae > Streptophyta > Magnoliopsida > Solanales > Solanaceae > Withania > Withania somnifera. Next base: position 5,002,676 of record JBDJHY010000087.1, read on the forward strand.
AAAAAATCATCTTGAAGGCTCGATTCCAGTTGAGATTTGCGATTTGAAGCTCATTCAGGTCTTAGCTTTGACAGAAAACAGACTTTCAGGAGCTGTTCCTTCTTGTATGAGCGGTTTGCCCATTGAACACATCCATCTAGACAAAAATCAATTGGATGGTGAACTTGATGCACTTTTGAACATCTCTTCTCTGATAACTTCGGATCTTGGCTACAACAGTTTTACAGGAAGTATCCCACTCACTATAGGCTCACTTTCCAATCTAAATTTCCTGCTCCTCAACAACAACCAATTAGAAGGAGAAATTCCAACGAAGATTTGTCTGCTGAACAAGTTATCTATCATGGATTTTTCTTTTAACAAGCTTCATGGTCCGCTCCTTCGTTGTTTGGGTAACTTAATACAAGCAGAAAATGATGCAGAAACAGGAAGTATTCATTATC
>JBDJHY010000087.1:5006138-5018021 GCA_039654485.1 Withania somnifera
AAGCTATTTTAGAACCTATTTCAATTGACTTATTTAAGTGTTTTTAATCGCCTTTAAAGTGTTTGAATAAATTTTTAAAAAATATTTTTAAATCAAAAACTATAAGTCCATCTAAACACCCTTATAGTCCAACAATAATTTTATTTCTTGTTAAATTTATTAAAAGGTGGGGTGGGTTTTGCGGGGGGGGGGTGTTTGGAAGACAGCGAATAATGTTAGAATTTTAGGTAGCCAAGCTTGAAAGTAGTTTCATTAACTTTTCAATTCTTGTTGTGCAGCTCCCTTCTTTTCATTTTACTTAACGCTTGTATTAAAAGTAAAATTTTATTTTTATTTATTTATTTTAGCAAAACTATGAAAATTTTGTTATCATCTTATGATTATTATTTTTATTATTAAATAACTATTTAAAGTACTAATAGTAAGATTTTTAAATAGCTTAATAAAACAAACTCCTAATAAATAATTTTTTAAATAAATATCAAGTCAACCAATCAAATGAAATAGAAGGGACATAAGGTAATCTCATAAATTAAATAATTTAATGGTGAAGGATCATCCATAAACTTTACAAAAATAAAAGATAAAAGTGACTAATCATTATAAAAGTTTAAGTTGTTCGATAACATATATATTTATTTAATTAATTATAATTTCGACATGCTAATTTAATGGAGAAATGATTTTTTAGTCCTTTACAAAATTTTATTGCTTTTATGTTGTTGTTTTTTACAAAAGAATTTTATTTTTGGCTAAATTACAAAACACATTACTATACGAGTCAATTACTCTGCATAACACTAATTTTCTAAATTTTATTATGTATCGCGAATAAAATATATATATATATATATTATTTTTTTTTATTTGCGATACATAACTTGAGATACATAATTCAAGTAATCCTCCGGATACAAATACATATTTGAACCTGCAATACATTGTGTAATCGCGACACATGCAATAGATCATGTATACTTGGGCGCCGTTCATAAACATCGCAATACATGTGATGTATTGTGCATATCTGAGTCCATCCAGATATATTAAAAAATAATATATTTTATAATTTTTAAAAAATAATTGAATAAAATATAAATATGATAATAATAATAATAATATGCAACGATTGGCGTAATTTCCTCCCCATTACTTGCAATTTCAAACCCAATTCAATTGCTCCAAGCCCAATAATATTCAAACCCAATTCAATTGCTCCAAGCCTAATAATATTCAAACCCAATTCATTGCTCCAAGCCCAATTTGCAAAGGGTTCTCTTTTCCCTTCTACTTCTCCCTCTTTTGTGCTGCAAATTTCTTCATATTCAGTTTCTCAAACGGAACAAAATTGTATGTATTTCTCTCTTTTCTCTTCGTTTATTTTCATATTTTTGCAAAATAATTATAATAATAATAAAATAAAAAAAGATGAAAAATATCAATTTTTGGAAAATTTATTTTAATGCTTGTTTTTGCTCCAAAAAGTGCACTATTTTGAAGGATATGACATGTAAATAGTTCAAAATAGTGCAATTTTTTTGGAGCAAACATAGGCTTTTTTGTTGATATTTCAATGATGAAAGCAGTAATTTTACTGTTTTAAAGTAAAAAATCTAAACTTTGATACCATATGGTACTTGTGGATCCAACTGTTATTTGTGAATAATGAGCGATGGAATTTGTGAACCAGATGGCACTAAGAGGTGTTTGGCAGCTAAAGAAACTGGTAGTCAGCTATTGCAATTGGGGTGGCAGTAGCAGGGGAATAAGGTACTTGTAAAGCCTTTTGTCTTTTATTAGAATCATAATGAGACTGTTTGTACTGGGAATCTTCGAATGAATGAAGTGAAAGAAGAAATATGTACAACTTTAACTTTTAGAAAATCAATGCTTTAATTCAACTATCTAAGAAATGTGAGGATGAATGGAGCAATGTTATTTCTTTGTCGAGTGGGGATTGATTGAGTATTATAATGACAGAGTCTGACCTTCTTTTGGAAATCTTTTCAAACCTAGTTGAAATGTTAGAACAATCTAGGTATAGGTAGAATGTTTCTTTCATGTTGCAATCATCAGTTAAGGAGTAGTATGTTTACTGCATATATTGTGATTTGTGGTAATTGCTGCCTATCTAGACTGCTGTTGTGCCGTAGTGCAATTTTACACATGTGAGAGAAAAAGATTGTGGCTTTTGATTAGTGAAACAAAATGAAATAATAACTATTAATCAGATTTTAGCAGAAATAAAAAAGATGAAATGGAACGGGATGCTAGTTTAGGGATTACTGAGGTAGAGTTATGTATAACAAAGTAACTCTGTGGCATATGTTAAGGTATGTATCTTCTATTTCAGGGCATTCATGGAGTCTGAATTGCCAGCATTCAAGGAGAAAAATCCACAGCTTGAGGTGGTCACTGAACTCAATCGTGGTCAGCATCCTTTCTTGAAGGGATTATACAGTAAGACTTTCTCCCTGTTTCCACTCAATTCCATACTGTAAAAAACTATTCTTTCTGTGTCTAAGGGAGGTGCATATGAAGAGAGAAAAGTTAGCAAGGTTCCTTTCAGTTGAATGACCAGAGCAGAGCGTCTTCTGATTTTTGCTTGGGTTGCCTTGGCATACCTTGACCTGGTATTGAGAAACTACACAGGGTCTTACTCGATGAGCATTCTATATTTAAAGATTCTTTTATTGTGTGGTTTCCCCTTTCCTCGTATATCTTCCAGGGTCCTAGGTCAAAGAGAGCAAACTCCCGACTACTATATCCAGCGGGTACGGGTACCGGACCGGACCGGGATCGTCCCAACCGTGATGGTATCCGTACCGGGATGAACCAGGATGGGATTACCGGGACGGGACCCCCGTCCTGTTGTGTACCAGACCGGTTTCAGGATGGAACGGGACGGGACGGGATGAACCGAGATGGTCTTTTTAAATTTTTTAATTTATTAAATATTTTTATGTTATCATTATTGTATGAATAGTTTATAATTTTTTTTTTCAATTAATAATTTTGTAACTTATAAGTTTATGTTATAATTTTTTTTAAAACGATTTTTATCTTTTTAGATTTGAAATTTATATAGCATATAAGTTATATAAAATTTGAAATTTATATAGCATATAAAATTTGATGTTGTAAGGTAAGTTTGTATCAGTTTTTGTATTTTTTCAATTTGTTAGTTATAATTTTTGTAACTTACTTTTTTGCAAGTTTTTTTCAAACTTTATATAACTTTACATTTTGTAAAGTTTTCTTTATTTATTTGTAAGTTATAAATTATAACTTATTATTTAGATTTGAATTTTTTTTTTCTAACTTGTTTATTTGTAAGTATTTTTCTATCTTTTCTTTTTCTTATTTTTTGAAAAATTAAGAAAAGTTATAAAGTTTCGAAACTTATTATTTAGATTTGAAAAGTTATAAATTTTATTTTTTTGTAAGTTATTTTTCTAATTTTTCTTATTGTTTTCAAAAATAAGAAAGTTATAAAGTTTGAAAATTATAATTTTTTTTCTTAATGTTTCCAAAAATAAGACAAAAGAAATGTTATAAAGTTTTCAAATTTATTATTTATATTTGAAAAGTTTTCTAATTTATTTTTCTAACTTTATATAACTTACATTTATTTAACTTTATACATATATATATATACCCAGTACATCCAATCCCATCCCATCCGTGTACCTATCGGACCGGAATCCCATTGCCCAGCCTTACCGGGGGCACCAGGATAGGGGATTACAATCTGCGCCGAAGTTACTCTAACTGGCCTTTTCCATTATGGCTTGCTGAGATCCATTCTGATTTGGAACCTTCTCTAAGTTAAAGCTGACTAAGCAGTGACTGGCAGAATAAATTTTTTGCTCTCTTTGTTAATCAACTGTATTCAGCTGCCATTAGCTATGCCCCATTGTCATTGGCTATGTTTTGCTATGCCCCATTGTCATTGTCTATGTTTTCCCTTTCACTGCAGACATTTTGGATACCTTTCTTTCTTGCCATCCTTCTATTCTTATCTTTATGACTTCCTATATTTCCACTATTGACCTTTCTTTTACTAATGTATCTGAGGGCTCATAGGAATACATCTGATCACTATATCAGTCATGAGCCTTGGTATCTCTCTCTTCAGCTATGTCTGGATAGATGTAAAATATTGAGCCAGTCACACCAATTCGGTGAAGATAACTTCGTTCATGGCACCTTTGGTAATAAACAAGACACATGCACATATCTTGTCAGAAATTTACTTCACTTGCAGACTTGATTCAAAAAAGATAAATATTATCTTGTTTTGAAGTTATTATCCCAATGATGCCACGGATGACGTTTTCTTTCACCAGATCGTGTGACTGACCCTATATTCCATCTTCCCAGACTTAGCAGAGATACTGAGTCTATAAATTGATTTAGAGATCAGACGTACTCCAATGAGCCTTATATTGTCCATTGAGGCATTATTTCTGACAGTCCGAGTTTTGTTTGTCATTTGTACATAATTGTGATAGAACTCTAGATGCTCCATATCTTTTTAATCTATGGTTATCTTTAGTTTGGACGTGTTTTATATTTTTTGACATGAATGACCCCTATGACTAGTAATTAGTTGCATTAAGACTTGTTATGTCGCCCTATCTTTGTAATAGGCATGCATCCTGTGCATGATGGTTGTTAGATTGGATTGATTCAGTTGTATATTAGGATGGAGTTTGTCTAGCTTTAAAGTGAACTCTGCTGAAATACTCAATCTGTAACACCTGCCCCAGGATTGTTGTCTTGGAACCTTCTGTCTCCACGAAGGTTTACTGCCCCTCAAGTATCAATATCGATAATCTAGCTGCATATGCTCTTCCTAGAGTAATCTTCCGCTGCCCCAGATAGTCCCTACTCTTCATCCATTTTTGCTTTCCACCTCTTGGACTCTCAAGCCAGTTTGAAGCCCCATAGGCTCTGCTGCTGGGTTATTTGCAATTTATCGTGCTCTACTCTGCCTGAGCATCATTAAAATGTTTGAACTTGGGATCAGCTTATCAAAGATGTCAGAGGACAGCCTAACCAGCTTTCCTCTTCAAGTCTTCCAACCAGATGAGTCCTCAGCAGGATTGTGGAGGTCTAGATCCTTTGGAAGGCTAAATTCTCCATATCTAGAGATGACGAAAAGGCTGGAACAGTCAGGGATTAAACAATGAAGTAGCAAAGGCATAAAATGGTGTTTTTGTTGTGCATTTTGAGATGGATGATGTGTCCTTTTGCACCATTTATGAACAGTATGCCAAAGTATAACACACAGTCAGATCAAACACATTTTGCCACCTCCTAACCAAATACCTCTAGCTGCACTGTACAAAAAAATGTCTTTTGAAGATAATTTTCCTAGTTATGTGTATCATTTTATAAAAAAACCCAGTTCTTTTTCCTGTAATTTCTTTTCACGGGTGTCTCCTGATTTTTTTTTCAATCAGAGAACAAGAATGAGCGCGTTGTATGCGTGAAAAACTTGAGTCAAGACGAAGTGCTTGAAGCAGCGACCAAGCTAAGGAATTCGCTTGGTAGAAAGGTGGTGAAGCTGAAGACTCGCCATGTGACAAAACAACCAAGCGTTCAAGGTACATGGTCAACAGCATTGGAGTTATAAGCACCAAAAGAAAAAGTTATATGCAGGTGGTTTCTGTCTTCCGAGGTTGTTATCATATGATTTATAAGTCTTAGGTGGTCTTTTTGGACAAACAAGATATGGATAATATGGTCTACTCTAGTGAGAAGGTAGACTTCTTCAATCGGTTAATGCACTCGATAATGTAATAATTTACTCGTGATGATAATTTTTAAGGATGGAATGGAAATCACATCTGTTTGTTGTGAACTTCTTATTTTTCTTTGAGTGTCTATTGAAAATAGCCGCTCTACTCTGTGGGGTAGGGGAGGGGTAAGATTGGCGTACGCCCCATCCTCGGACCCACTTGGTGTGGACATTTTGTAATTGAGCTCTTGGATTTGGTTTGATTAATGTTAAATTCCTTTGGCTGTAAAATGTTGGTCATACAATGACCCTGATATGCCTTTAGCTACTTTTCTGGTGTAGTAATCTCCACATACGATTCAGCAATATTTATATTTTTGTTTCTCATAAAGAATACCTGCATAAGTTATGAAAATTTAATGCATTATTATATGTAGACTCTATACTAATCAAGAAACGAGTTTAACTACTCCTACAAACTATAAAGAGTGATATATGATTTTTCTTTGACTAATGAGGCATAGAAAGAGTGATATGTGATTTCATGCTGATGAACGCCCTTCTCTTTTTCCTATGCAAACATCTGCTTTTTTACTTGAAAATGTTCTAAGCTACGCCAGTATAAGGTCAAGCTCAATGAGCTAAAGATTCAATAAACCTACTACTGAATATTTAGAAGCACAAAAAGAAGTTATAAATTAATTAAATGGTGCATTTGTGTAAGTGCAGGAACTACCATTGTTGAAATGAATGGTTTCTCTGTCAAACTCTTTCTCATTATCAAATTAAAATTTGCTTCTCCTTTGGTCCTTATGAAAGTTATTTTGTTTTTACTTGTCTACATATAATTGCCTTAACCAATTTGGAATTTCTGGATGAACAATCTTGACAGCTTTCTCACTACCAAAGGTACATGAATTAGTAGTTACAAGAAAAAATTAGGTAGTTTAGGAGATAATCGGTAAAAACACACGTGAATTATTAGTTTTTCACGAGTTTCACGCTCCAACTATTAGTCATATGCTTTTCATACATTCGTAGAGTATATAGTTTTATATACGCACCAGAAGCATGGTAACGAATCACAAACTTACATAGTAACATGATAACATAATTTCAAGCAAGAGATTCATTGGGTTACTTACTTGTTGAAGCTTTCACACAACTGGTTCAATGCCTAGCTCGCTACAGAATTCAGAACTGCCTGCAGTCTTCTACTACTTCCTCACTAACCTTATGCAACCAACACTTGTGTTGGCAAGTTTCGATTTACTGGAAGAGGTTTTCTTTTTGTTTTTTTATACACTTTTTGCTTCTTTTTTTTTTTCCGAAGAGAACCAAAGCTTTATTTATACACCAATTTCAACGTTCTGTTGAAATCGTAACAGCTGGGTGGATTATTCTCCCCATAAATATAAAAATATTCTTCCCATTAAATTCAACATTATGACTAATGTTTAATGGGGTAAGACGTTTTATATCAATTCCTGTAATCAATAGGAATAATATATGTTTTTTTAATACAAATATTTTTTCTATTAAAATAAAACCGTGTAAAATCTTATTTTAAAATAATCCTTTCAATCAGGTATAGCAGGGACTACAAATTTATCAACTGAGCTTCCAATTATGATATTAATTCACAAATGAATGAATTATTATATCATAATAAATTATAAATTATTCCACTAAAAATATATAATTGCACTCCTCTATTTAAATTCGAAATCTACCATTACATCTTATTTAACTCCCCGTGTTAGAGTTACAGACACCAATCAATTAAATTAATTTTTCTGAAAAAATTTAATTTATTGACTAATTTAATCCTTTATTATTATACTTAACTTATTTGACATGATGGATATAAAATCCACTTGTAGGGTTTTCATGTGAAAACTTATAAAAAATTATAAAGGGATGTCATCTATCTCAAATCCGAAACATGGTTCTATCAACAAATTATTATTTCACTAATGTATTTGTTATTATCCAATCTGTCAGGATTATATATTGACTCATAAAAGAGTTTCACCTTTTAATAGATTATAACAATAAAACAAACTACATAGATCATATAATTATATCAAGATTAAGAGTATAAGTATGTGTAATGGACTGTAGAACTTGTTTATTAATACTCAATACATACGAAATGTACTAGCGCAGGAAGTTGGAATATTACCACTCTCATAATTAAAATCAAATTATATTTAATGTTGCGCTACAATCATCAAGATGTTTGTCCTACCTCATGTTTGATTGTGAACATCAATTTATAACTTATAAAGCCCGAAAATTTTAATCTTCCGTGCATGATGACACAAAATTGTCTATTATATGAGTAAAGGACACACGTGTCAATACAATAATTTATGAAAATAAAAACTTTATTAAATTAAGTAAACAAAATACATTGTCTTTACATGAAATATGAAAATATAATACTATAACAAATATGACATAGTTTATAGTTTTAATGACGATAAACACAGCTTCCCTAATGTCGATTGTTTTACTTAAAAGATTAAAGTCATCCTAGACAAGCACAATAACAGTCTAATCTTATAAATGTACTGAGTATATATATATATATGTGTGTATATCCATTATTATACAGGTAGTAAAAGAATGAGTTCTCTAATGCCTGCATTTTCAAGAATATTGTTGATGATCGCACGGTAATTAGCATAGAATCATACACAAAACAAATAAAAAAGAAGGAATACTATATCTTCACGTCAAAAGCAATGAGAGTTTTCCATTATGTATTAGAAAAAATGTACAAAAAATCCATAATTACAACTCTTTTATATAGATCCTAACTAGTTGCCAAACCTAGGAGGATAATAGGTTTCCAGAACCAGTGCCCGAGGGTGTGGCCTAGTGATCTCAGGTTTTTTTAAAAAAAAAAAAGAAATCTGATGACAGAAATTAAGGCAAACAACAATGACAAATATAGTTTAGAAATAAGTTATCGTAGAAATTTTACTTTAGCATAATGTAATCTAAACCTTGTTTTTTAAAATATAGGTTGATGTGAAGTGAATAACATTCATGAGTTGGCATTCACTATGAACAATTTTGAGGGAAGACAACGTTCATGTCTTGGAAACTTGACATCACTTCGAGGGAAACCACTTCACTTCATTCGAGTACTTGGATATTTCATTTAACCAATTTGAAGTTCCAGTGTCGTTCAACCTATTCGGTCAACCATTCAAAACTTATCTATCTGAATGTTGGCTATAATACTGTGACTACAGACACAGAGTTTAAGAATTGGATCCCATTTTTTGCTATCGATGGAGGCGTAAACGTTCAAAAATTGCCTTCTTTCCTTCATTACCAGCATAATTTGAGGATTCTCGCTATAGATGGAAATAAATTGCCTGGAAACTTTCCATCTTGGTTGTTAGAGAATAACACCAGACTTACAGGCCTTTATGCTAGAGAGAATGCTTTCATCGGGCCATTGAAGTTGCCATCACTATTTAGACAAACTTGATGTCTCTAATAACAAACTAAGCGGACATATTCCAGCAAATGTAAGTTCAGCCTTACCAAAGCTTAATATTCTGAACATGTCACTAAATTTTCTTGAAGGTCCTATACCTTCTGAAATTTGCAGCTTTCATTTACAAGTATCTCACAATTTCTTGTCTGGAGGAGTTCCTAGTGATCTAGTAATTGGTTCTCCGGTACTGATTTACCTTCGGTTGTCAAACAACAAGTTGACAGGGCAAATATTTTCGAAAGATGTCAGTCCACGTCTACTATGTTATTTGTACTTGAATGAAAATAACTTTGAAGGACCCTTACCTAGTAACATTTTTCTCAAATCCCTTATTGCACTTGATGCTAGCAGCAATAATTTCTCCGGAGAGATACCAAGATGGATTAGAGATATACAAGATTGTTACAGCTCGATCTATCAAAAAATCATCTTGAAGGATCGATTCCAGTTGAGATTTACGATTTGAAGCTCATTCAGGTCTTAGCTTTGAACGAATACAGACTTTCAGGATCTGTTCCTTCTTGTGTGAGTGGTTTACCCCTTGAACACATCTATCTAGACAAAAATCAATTGGATGGTGAACTTGATGCACTTTTGAACATCTCGTCTCCGATAACTTTGGATCTCAGTTACAACAGTTTTACAGGAAACATCCCATACACTATAGGCTCACTTTCCAATCTAAACTTCCTTCTCCTCAACAATAACCAATTAGAAGGAGACATTCCAATTCAGATGGATTTGTATTTTAATAAGCTTTATGGTCCGCTCCTTCGTTGTTTGGGTAACTTAATACAAGCAGAAAATGATGCAGAAACAGGAAGTATGCATTATCAAACGACTTGCTAGGAAGCGTGGTTAGATTTCTTGGTGCTGGATAAGTTCAACAAGGCACTACCACATTTCATATGGATTTCTAAGTGACTTCAGGTTGATGGGTGTGGAAACCCGGATCCAGTTTAGGACAAAAAGAAACTCAATCACTTACAAGGGGAGCATTCTAAGATATATGACAGGTATTGATCAAGTAACAGATTAACGGGTGAAATTCCCGTTGAGCTAGGTAAATTGAGCAAAATACATGCATTAAATCTATCACACAATCATTTCATTGGAAGAATCCCAAATAACTTCTCCAACTTACTTGAAATTGAGAGTTTGGACCTATCGTACAATAGCCTAAATGGGAGAATTCCCGATGGCCTACTTGAGCTATATTCTTTGGCGATCTTCAGCATAGCATACAATAACCTATCAGGTCCAGTACCACCATCTAAAGCTCAATTCTCAACTCTTGACAAAAGCAGCTATTAGGGGAATCCTTTGCTTTGTGGTTATCCATTAGACGACTAGTGTAGCAGTACTACATCGTCTAATTCATCGAATAATGGAAGTGAGGAACCAGAAGTCTTTGTAGATATGAACAGTTTCTTTATCGGCTTTGTTGTGTCTTATGGATCTATCTTGCTGGGAATAGTTGCAGCACTCTGCGTCAATCCTTATTGGAGAACAGCATGGTTTAGGCTTATTGAGGAATTGATGTTTTGTTCTTACTATTTTCTCTTAGACAATGTTGTTACACTTACCAAGAACAGATGGTGGAGGAACCTTGATAGGTAATTTTTTCTCATTCTTATTCTATCAACGAGGAGGGATCAGATTCAAAAAATATATTCTGTTAATCTATATGTACTTTAATGTGAATTGTATTACATCAAATGTTAGTTTCATGATAACTGTTTGTTCAGCCGAGGGTTTTTCTAAAACAACCTCTCTTCAAAGGTAGGGGTAAGGTCTAATTACACTCTACCATCACAAAACCCCACTTATGAACTACACTGGGTTTATTCTTCTTCTTCTTCTTGTTACTTGCATGATACATCTCTTACAGAAAGATGTGCTTGATGCTGTGCAATCCTTTCTTTCCTACTGCATAACTGGAGCTGCTAATGGCCGTTAAGAGAAGCTCGTTGTTTTGGGTGTTGATTCTCGGAGTTATAATGAGGCATCATCTCGGAAAATTTCATCCAAAGGTTAGTAGCCACTGGCTTAAACCTCTCTCCCTTTTAGACGCTTGTATATTAAAAATGGATAACGAATAGAATAAGCAGCAGCAGAAGCAGAGCTAGGATTGATAGTGTTTGACAAAAAGGGTGTAGAATGTTTACTCCATAACGAGCTCCATATGGCGATTGAGATCCTGGATATAATTTGTGCTTGTATAGTCATCCGAAAACATCAATGCTCTCCCTCCCATTGACTTTTGCTTTATGTCTACTGGTGCGTTTTCGCCCCTTAATAGTTGAACAACCTGCCGATTCAAAGAAAATGTTTTGTGAAGTTCAATTCTTGATTCGATTTTCCTGTTTTGCATATAAACATCGAGTAGCAACTCTTATTCTTTAAACAGAAGTCATATTGTATGTACTTCGAATCATTTCATTTAGGTGTTGGTTAGATTCCTTTCTATTCTAACGCGATAACAAAGAATTCAAAGGTGATTGAATCCTTTACAAGATCAATCTTTGTAGACGCGTAAGTTTATAAACTCAACACTTGCAAATTCTAGCAAGGATCAGATACACTCGAATTCAAAGATACAAAATGCTGGTAGAATTTG
>JBDJHY010000087.1:5091971-5105077 GCA_039654485.1 Withania somnifera
AGTTTTTATTTTTATATATTTTTATATGTAAATATTATTAATAACTCTTGTATATTTGTACTAATTTTAAATTTAAAGTATATAAATATATATTTTATATTAATTAAACGCGCTTAATTTTATTTTTTGTAAAACAAAATTACTATTCACAACGGGTTGGATACTGTTCATGTGGGTTGGGCCAGTCTAGATGAAGCATTTTGGACCAGATCGGCCCGACCCAAATTGACCCTGCCCGGAACAATAGAAAATCGTCCCGGCTCAGGGATAGGCCGGTCCAAGGACCAAATGGTCCAGACGGGACCGGCTCGGACTGGTTATCACCCTTAGCCGTAATCCCTAAACTCCACTTGTAAACCACACTAGGTATGTTGTTGTTGTTACATTAAATTTTTAACATGCATTTTACATTAACAACGAAACTTAAGTTGGAGAATATATATGTATAGTGGTTTGATATCTTTTATTTTCGAATATTTTTTTTTAAAAAAAAATTAATGAAGTTTAACGTGCATAATGATACTACTCAGTAATTTCATCCACCATCAATTATGAGTTAAATGATTTTTCGAAATTTAATCCATAATAAAAAAAAATCAAATAGCGTAAAAGGCGGGTAAAACTCACATAAACATAGAAGTGTACACTTTTGTATAAACATCCATAACATAAATATTTGATGAGGCTTTTTATGTAATTTGCCCCCATAAACATACATGTTCCTATTATTCCTTTTTTATTGTCCATAAACTATAGTAACAACTTTAACATCTACTTCTATAGACTACACAAACACACACACACACAAAAAAAGAGCTTCATTTTTGCCCCATTTTAAAAATGAATCACAAACAACAGTCACTCACTGTTAAAAAAATGTGGATTTTAATTTTTGACAAACGTTTCATAAAAAAATTTTAGTCTCAACGAAATATTTATCAAAAAAATTCACGTTGTTTTAATAGCGTGTTCAAACTTCCAACACTTGTGACCAATCTTGGGAAATGGTGATGTTGTTTGTGTCACTAATGTCATCATCATTGAGTAAATAATCCAAAGTGCTGCTGAAATCATCATCTTGCCAACTAATCCCCATATTGTTGAAATCACATTGCCAATTATCAAAACTTGGCAAAAATTGTAAGTCTTCAATAATCATATTGGATGATTGAGAAGAAGAAAATGAAGATGTTGGTGATGTTGTTGATACTTCAATTGAGTTTATGTTTTTTGGACATGTCTCAATAATGTTCTCATTTTCTTGCTGATTCAAATTTGTCTGGGTCTGATCAGGCATAATTAGTGTTGTTGTTGTTGTCGTCATCGTTGTTCCTATGTTTTTGTTTTCTTCTTGTTCTGATTTTGATTTGGTATCTATAATTGTTGAATCTACAGGAGTTTGTTTTTCTTGTTGAACAATTGGTTCACTATTTGTTGGTTGGTCACTTGTAATTGGCTTGTGAGTGATTGGATCAATCCCCATTTTCTTTAGCTTCTTCTTGATATGTGTATTCCAGTGATTCTTGATTTCATTATCGGTTCTTCCTGGTAAATGAGAAGCAATTTTGGACCACCTGAAAATAATTTTGATTATTAAATAAGCACAAATAAAATAAAATTTTAACTTATATATATTGACATCATATTAATAATCTTTGCACAATATATCAATTAAGTATAGATTAACATGTTATAGCGAGTTGCTTGTTTTATTTCAAGTAACATGTTTGCTTATTACGAATATATTATAGTAATCTAATGCTCGTATCAGGATAGAAGACTGCCTATATAACACTTTTAAGGTGCAGTCCTTTTTCAAATTCTGCATAAATGCTGAAATATATTAATTATAGATATATATATATATATATATATAAAAGGTGAAAGAAAAGTATACATTGGAGAATGGGTGTCCAAAATTGAATTGAAGAGGTTGTGTGCCACTTTAAACTGTCATTTGAAGTCACTCCTTTTTTGTTAGATGTTGCTTTAAATAAGCTCCACATGTAATATATAAGAGACGGATATAGAATTTAAACGTGATAATTATACAAAATATGTATAATTTATTTATAATTATTTTTTCACCCACTCATCACACATATATAAAGTTAGCTACAAAAAATAGTGATAATTACTCAAACAAGGCTAAAAGCAAAATAATAAATGATCATTGAACATGTGAAGATTAGAAGCGTCTTATCATTGTTCAACACGAGTTTAATGAACATTACTTTATTAGAAAATTAAACTTAAATAGACGATAAGTTAATTTGAATTTTATTAGTAAAAATACTGTCTACGACACGATATGAAAAGAAAAAAATTACCTATTGCCAAGTTGAGCATGAAGATCAATAACCATTTTTTCTTCATATTCTGATAGAAGTCCCCTTTTTAAGTCTGGTCTAAGATAATTTATCCATCTCAATCTACAACTCTTTCCACATCTCAATAGCCCTGCACCCAATATGAAATCCATCGTAAATATCATTAAAAAAAAAAAAAAAACTAAGCTACATCAATGATAAAATAAATAAATAACAAGATTCCAAGAATCATAATATTTCTGAATTATCTGGTGAAGACTTCTACTATTAACTATTAAGTCAACAAATTTATTATTTGTCATTTAGCAAGTTTATTAAAATAATCATATACATATACTCTCTCCCATGTATGGATTTCTTATGAAAATTGGACCAATGGGGTTGAGATAATCATTGAAATTAACAACTTAACAACCCCTTTTCATTTTTAAGATATAGAGTTTTCTTTATTGAAAAATTATACTGTTCAAATAAAAAGAAAAAAAGGGGTCGTGTTCTATTGAATGACCTTACTTCACAAATGTGACGTGTAAGTAATATTTTAAATTTTTCGATATGAATTTCTGACTTCAATACTGTTCCTGGTTATAAGAATGAGTAAAAGAGAACAAACAAACCTGCAAGTTTAGGGAGAGATCTCCAACAATATTGGCCATTATTAAGGATGAAATTAGTGAGCTTTTTGTCTTCTTCAATTGACCATGGACCTTTTTTCACTTCATTTTTGTCACAACAAGGTTGTCTTCCCATGTTCTTCAAGAAATTAAAACAATAAAAATATATATATATAAACTTTGGGATAAAAATATTTAACCTATAGTTTTATCAAAGGTTGTATATAGTTGATGAAAATAGAGTTGAGAGATATAGTACAAGGAGAAAAAACGAGTTGGAGAAATGGAAGATAGAAAAATATTAAGACTAGCACCAAAGGCCACCTACATATATATAACTCAAGATCTACCCCACTACCAATGAACAAAACAAGGATTTTTAACAAATCCCTCTTGGATTTCAAGAATTTTA
Organism: Withania somnifera; assembly: GCA_039654485.1. Classification (NCBI taxonomy): domain Eukaryota; kingdom Viridiplantae; phylum Streptophyta; class Magnoliopsida; order Solanales; family Solanaceae; genus Withania; species Withania somnifera. Next base: position 5,095,328 of record JBDJHY010000087.1, read on the forward strand.
ATTTATATTATCATGGTAAGTTAATCATATTTCTTGTCTTAATTTATGTGACATTTTTTTTATTTAAGCCTGCTTAAGAAAAATTATATCATTCGGTAAGTTAGTTATATTCTTTGTCTCAGTTTATATGATATTTTTTCTCTATCTATAAAAAATATCATTTTGACATAATTACAAATAACTTAATTTAAAAAGATTTATTTTACCGTGATAATAATGTATAATCACATAAGTATCTAAAAAGTACTCTAGATCATACATTTGAAAAGTCTTATTTTAATTTTTCTCTTGTATCAAATCAAATATTGTCACGTAAGTTGAAACGGGGATTACTACTACTTATTTATGACGTTATTTATAGAAGTTAAAACTTTATGAGTTTAAAGTGTCATTGAATTAGTTGAACATTAAGTTATTAAGTTGGACATTGAATGTTCATTCTTAATTGATGCATTTTCTAACCTATAAATCAATATGGCCCATTACTAAATCAATAAGTAATTCAAAGTCCAAGCCCAAAACCAGCTCAAATTTCAACTGAAGACCACAATAACAATCATAGAGATCTCCATAGACAATCATTTCCTACATCATCTTCTCCAATGTACCAAAATATGATAGAACCTTCCAGAATAATTGAAACCCCCTCGCCACCCCCGCCCCATATTATATTTATATATTAAGCAAATCTACCCAAAATTACACAAACCAATTAAATTATATTTAAACAAATTTTAAAAAAATGTCCTTTTTTGGTGATCCTTTTAGAAGATTCTTGTTAAGTCCAACAATTTATGGAACTTCTTTAGGTTCTTCTGCTCTTCTTGATTGGGTTGAATCTCCTAATGCTCACATCTTCAAAATCAATGTACCAGGTTCAATTTCTTCACTTTACCTTTTTTGAATTTTTAAATTTATCTAATCAAAGATCAATTTAAGATGTGTAGTTAATTTTTAATACTTACATCAGTATAGATTGTTTATGTCATTTTTCTTGGGCTGTGAAGCTTCCTAAAATTTCGGTAATACGGAATATTTTGTGTATCAGACTTTTTATATATCTTCTATTTGTGTAGTAAATTCGTTAAGTATGTTAAATGCTTAATTGATTTCTTGAAATGAGCTACGAATTTGATGGCAAGTTTCTAATCCATAAAACTTTAAATTTTGACTTTGATTATGTATATGTACAAATAATGGGGGTTTTAAGTGTAAAAAAAGGCGGGAAAGGGCCCACTACAAGGGTATGTGGTATGCAACCTGGCCTTCTCAAGGCTGGAACAGGTGACCTAGAAGGCCAGAACAAGTGACCTCCAGGTTACCTAGCAAGCTGTAAGTGTAGATGTCTACTATATGGGAGTATTAAAATGTTATTTTGATGCAAGCAAAAGCTAAATTATTTGTGAAATATAGCCTATGACTAATATCTACTGGTACTTTATTTCATTGTGGTTGAATCTGAATATAAAGTAAGGTTCATATAATCAATTTCAAACTTGTTTAAGATTAGGGATAGAGGAACATGTTACAGAGTCGGTCGAGTACGGTAACTTTGTCTCAAACCTTATACACATACTATTTATTTTTATATAAATATGTGTTTCGAACCTAGTGAGTTAGGGGCATTTGAAAAGCATAAACTTCAAAGTCTGAACTTGAGGATGAGGCATGATTGTAATCGTATACTCGTATTATTACAAGATTTGCTCTTTATTTCATTTAGGAAGCAATCTTTGAAAGATGTTTATGCAAAGTCTTGGAATAAATTTTGACAGGGTATAACAAGGAGGACATAAAGGTTCAAGTTGAAGATGGCAATGTGTTGGTGGTGAAGGCAGAAGGAGGCGGCAAGAAGGACGAATTCCATGGCAAAGAGAAGGAGATAGTGTGGCATGTATCAGAGCGGGGTGGAGGGAAAGGAGGCGATTTTTCGAGGGCAATAGAATTGCCTGAAGATGTGAAGGTGGATCAAATCAAAGCTCAAGTTGAAAATGGTGTTCTCACTATTGTTGTACCTAAAGAGGTAACTCCAAAAACATCTAAAGTTAGGAACATTAATATCACTAGCAAGTTGTAAAATCTTGGTTTTGGTAGTATTGAAATAAAGGATGGTTTGTGTGTTATCATAAGTTGTGGAATTGAATGGATGTAATAAATTACTTGTAGAATTAATAAACCTTTTTTTTTTGTCTAATTTTACACTGATTGCACTTTCTAGACTAAGCTAAGAATTGATTTAATCAATGACTACGCACCTTTCTTAGTTCTTAAGTAAATATTTAGATTAAAAATGCATATGAGCTCCAAATATATAAATATATTAGATGAGAAACGTATATTAGCTCTAAATGTACAAATACTTTAGGTTGAAACATATGTGTAACCCTGAATATACAAATACTTTAGGCTAATTGTGTAAAGATCCCATTGTGAGACTTGGAGTATGTGCTTTATCCGGCCAGGCCCAAACCCCTTTTTTCATACTGTATAACAAGGCAATACCTTCCTTGTTAATTAATAAAAAACACACACAATTCTTCACATCTATCAATGGCCTCAGTATGGGTATTTCTAAGCTACGCTGCAGGTGCAGAAGCAATCATGCTCCTCTTCTTATCACACCCGCCTAAAGGGATCATCACCGTGACCCGAAATCTACTCAACCCATTTCTCTCAATTATCCTCTTTTGCCTCTTCTTATTAATGGATATTTACTAGGAATACAAGACCCGACCCGTTTGTGAAACTCCCGAATCTTGTTCCCATCGGAGCATCTACGTCATTGGAAATCCATTATGAAATCTCAGCATAATGCGCTGCTTATAGCGAGTGCAATTGTGTTTTATTGGTTGTTTTATGCTGTTACTGGGCTTCTTGTTAAATTTGAACCGTTGGATAAGCGAATGGAGAAATTGAAGGCTCAGAATTGAAGGAAGTGGGTAGGTTGACCCGATTTTTGATGGTATTTAATAAATTGAGGTTCCCGTGTTGTGCTTTGATCTTTAATCAATAATGTTATACGAATTATGAATTGATAAATGTGTTATTTTGTGTTGATTTTTTTCGGGTTTTCGTTAATTATGTCAACACTATGTTTGGATGGTTATTACATGTTATTTCATAATATATCATATTGTGTAGTGTCGTAATGTATTGTACTATATTGTTTTTGTTTTAATGAATACAATATTTGGGCATTAGTCAAAGTGCTCGAATGGTGGTCCAGACACAAGGGTTATGAAACAAAAAGTGAATACATTGGGTAGATTGTATAGTTTTTCGTAGTTCCATAAACCTACAAGAAAAGTTTGGATGATTGTTATCTTGTGTTGAAATTTTGGATTTTTGATGATTATATTACATTATGTTTGGATGATTGTTATGTATTGTTTTATAATATATCTGTGTGATGATGTGTTGTACACGATGTCACACATCAATAAGTTGTAAACTGTTGTTTGATTCTGTTGATTGATGCTGGAGGTTTATCTAAACGAATGATATGTCATGGAATTTATGACTTAATGGGCAATACGTGTCTTATATTTTGTTATTTAGGTCGAGGGTTTATCGAAAACGGACTCTACCTTCACAAGGTAGGGGTAAGACTACGTACATCCTACCCTCCCCTACCTTATGCGTGGGATTTACATTGGCTATGTTTGTTGTTGTTGTTGTTGCATCTTATATTTTGTGTGTTCTTTGTTGTTCATTGTTATACCCATGGCTGGAAAAATTACACAAGAATTAGCCCAAAAAAATTGTATGTACCATAGCAGTATATAAATTGTATGTACCATAGCAGATATATACGCAACATATACTAGGCTTCCTTTGGTGGTGAGTTATGCATTTTTCAGCTTTGTTTGCTGGTTGTTCACTCTTGAAGTTATGCATTCAGAGCTATTGAGCTGCAGGGTGGACGCTGAAAATTTATGTTTTTGATATGTTGGCTGAACAATGAAATTGAATTCTCTATAACTGTAATTGGATTGGTAACCTTCTTGCTAACAATGAAATCTCCAAATTGGTAACTTTACTAAAATAATATATGTTTTACTATATAAATAAGGTAAATGGAAAAAAGAAATAATCATAAATGTGCTCTGAAGGGTACAATTTAGTGATTGAGATATATGTGTGAGTTTATATGCTCCAAGCTTTGTGGACACTGGGCGGGATCAGACGCTCCATTTGCTTGTGGCATTGTACAAGGCTACCCCGTGGTTAACCGATGTGCGTGCAAGATGATTATACATGTCTTGGTTGAATGATATCATAAGCTGCCAATACTCAAAAGACTTGTCAAAACTGAAAACAAATCCTATTAGTATCGAAAGGCTTGAAATATCCTTGTGGCTTATCAACTGTCTTTTTGAGTGATCAAGTGGGTTTTATTACTTGTACTCATAGGTTGTTCTTTTGCATATCTGATTTTTATGGTGAGTCTTTACTTGACCTGTATGTCAATAGATTTATCGGTTGCGTATTATCATGGGAACTTCTTTACTGGTGCTTTGGCTTGCAATTGGACTTGATGATGTCTGATAAGTTTACTTCAAATTTACCTTCTTGCTTGTTGTGCATAACACATTAACTATAGATTTTCTTATAAAGCTAGTTGGCTATTTTTTGTGGAGTCAACACCCTGACCCTTCGCTCAACTCATTGACATAGCTCCTCTTATGGCCGCTTTCTTTTGTTTCTTTCTTTGAGAAAGTCTCACAGGCGATCTCCGCATTATTCTTTATACCGGCAACCTCGTCAGTTTTAATATCCACCATCTGTAGCCTCATGGGATATGTAGAGTAATCCTGACTTGCTAGGGTTTAGAGGTCTATATTTTTTAACTTTGAACTATTAAGCTTTGTATTTATGTGTACAGACGACCAAATATGGAGCCTGTAAAAGGATTTGTGTTATTTTTGTTCTCTAAGAAACAAGCGCCAATCTCAAATTAGGTGAGGCTATTGTAGGTGCCATATTTCCTTGCATTTACAGAAAGGAGGTGAAATCCAAAATGAACCTTTTTTAGAAGATACAACATCCTATTTTCCGGGGGAAGTGAAATCCAGAATGAACCTTCTTCTGTATTTTCTGGGGAAACTGGCAATTGCTTACAACAAAGTTTGGCTTTCTGGTGGGTTGATTGGTTAGGATGATGATCATCTGAGTCTCCGACTGTAATTGGGGTCAATTAATCTTGATTTGAGGTCATTATATGAGAAGTCAGACTGTAAGAACCATGGTGATGGTGTCGAGCCCGTAGCTGAAAATGGCATGGTAGTTTGGTGTGGTCATTCTGTCAGTGTGTGTGAGTGCAGAATGGTTAGCAGTTGGGCAATAGAAGTCCAGTTGGGTAGAGTTGGTGACTGATTATGATTATAATAGGCAATGGACATGATAAGGAATGAATTCTTCAGTTCTTCAACATAGACGTACACCCTTGTGTTCCTCGAATCTGTTTTGAAAATAATTAGAAATAACCCCTCTATTCTACCCAAGGTAGGGGTAAGATTTACATCCACCTTTCTAGACCTCTTTTGTGGAATCACACTAGATATCATCTTCTTGTTGTAGACATGTCAATGAAATCGATAGACTTAAATTTTAGTAATTATATTAGCCATTGCTTGTTTTGATTTGTTTGTTAGCTACAATGGACTCTTGGTTTTACACTTCCCCCACTTTGGTGAAGTGACCTATGCTGTTATATGTATAACCCTCTGAATGTGTAAAATATCCAATTGAGGCATTCTTGATTGGTTGAGACAAATCGTTTCTCCCTATACAGCTTAATTCCGTCATAAGTCTGCACAAGTAGTTAAGAAGTATAGAGCACTTTGGTTGGTTGTTGACCGAGGGGCTCAATGGAACTTATAGAGCACTAGACATTTTATCTACATAAAGAGTTAAAAAATGATGAACTCAGATGGAACTCACAAAACCCGGTCTTAAATCCGCCTAAAGAGTTCAGAGATTGATTCTAGTTAGTTCCCAGTATTCAACCATACAATCCCTTACGTGCTCATCAATATGGTGTCAGAAAAGCAGAATTCTTGAATTCAAATTTCATTGCCATTCAAAAAAACGAACATATATTTTCACATGTTTGACCTATGAATGGAAATCGAACCCCATTCGCGAAGGAGTGTATTGAGTCCTAATACAATTCAAGTAACTAAAAAGTGCTCGACATGAAGGATTGAGAGCAGTCATCAGAACTCAAAAGGTAACTTTCACCATCTTCAGGCAGTCATTATAGAGTATACCTGTAGAAAAGTGAAGTTCCTAAAAAAGACTGCATCCTAAACAACATGATACTGAGCCTAGAGAGATTCATCATCCATCAATACAAAGTCCAATTCTAAGAAACAAAAACAAAGGGGAAAAAAACCTTAGTTCTATGATTACGTTTCTGTATTCTTAAAAATTGGAGTAAGAACTGACAGATTGCTAGACATACGACCCCGTCTGCAGCTGCGACTACACTGTTACTTATGGGGTATAAGTTAACCCATGCTCTGCCAGCCGTCATCAACAATTACGTATTCTTGATAACCGAGACACTCCCTGAGGGTTGACGGGCTCAGTCCGGAACTCGGTTTGCGGTCCAAACTCGGTGAATGTTAAAAGTGGTTTGTGGTATGAAACCGGAGAATAATGGGGCTATTCCTCTACCTTCCTCCACTAAATACCAAAGTTGCGCGGACTCTTTTATTCTCCAAAAACTACAGTAACTATCTACAAGCTACTCATACCGCATGCTTTGGCTGATGAAAACTACGCCTGTTCCGCTGGACTTGGTGGTGGTGGAGCAAGTACTTGAGCCCTGCATCCCAGACGCAAAACAGTTCCATGGCCACCAGAGCTGCGGTTGAATCTTGAAAACAGGCCCATTCTAGTTCGCCTACCTTGTGATGTGAGGCGACTAACCAACAACTCCAAAGCTTCTTTCATCCACCCCTGTTGGCAGAGTTTTCTTGCTTCATGGACGCTCATCTGCAATTGATCGTTCGGAAATACTAGTAAGACAAAGACAGATATGTGACATTTATAAGCGAATTTACAGAAGCGTGGACAGCTGCATACCCAATATCTTTCGCGGATGTCTTTCTCAGGCCATAAATCTAGCTCCTCTGTCACAAATAAAGGAAACATGTGCCCTTCATAGGCCGTGTCCCCGCTTTTGTTCTCGAAGTACCATGTTCCTAGTTTGCCCTGCAATAACGTTTCCAACCACTTGTTAGATCTAACGACCTATACATACTAACATCAACAGGATGAAGATGGACAAGAATAACTGTAAGCCGTAACAAAGAAACTTCTTTTCACCGTTCAACAAGCATACTTAGTCCACTTATTACTATTAGCATTGATTTGGAAAATTAAGAATATCTTTTAAGAGAGGATCTGATTTCAGCAAGAGTGTTAAATGCGAGCCATATTGAAACAGAAAGAAGTGTAAGAAATTACAAAGAACCATTGTTTTGAAACAAACCTCAATATCGCCGCAGACACCAGCTTCCTCAATCGTCTCACGTCTTGCTGCAACTTCAATTGTTTCATCCTTTTCCCAACCTCCCTGATATAACAAGAGTGAGATTTGTAAGCAAACAAATCTGATAGAGCTTATAGACAAAATCCATAGATCTGTGGCTACCTTTGGGAACAACAATCCTTTTCCTTTTCTCTGAGGACTTATCAGAAGAACTTCAAACGCATCTTCGTCCCCCAAGGATAGGTCAATATTATCTTTATATCTGTAAGGTATACATCTGCAGAAGACACCATAGAATTAGACAGCGTGGATTAATAATTGAAACTCATCCCAGGACAAAGTAAGCATAACAATGAAGTTACCAAAATTAAGTATTTGGTCACTCATTCGTTACTATTATTTAACAGAAACAAATACCCTTGGTATTGTTAGAGAACCATGAATATGCAACAGCTACTTAATTTTAGTTGATATCCAAGAATAGTCTCTATCTTTACGAGGTAGTGGTAAAGTTTGTTTATACTCTACGCTCTTTAGACCTACTTGTAGGGTAACATTGGGTACGTTGTCATTCTTGTTGTCGTTGTCCAAGAACAATATATCTCACTTGCACCATAATAATTTGAAAAAATATATATATTGCACCAAGGAAAGGACATTGAGTAAATGTCTTACCTACCATTTCATTTAATAGAACATGGTAGATGATGCTTGATGTATTTTAGTAAAATGATTAAATGAGAAGGAAAAAATGGTCCTTTTCTGGAGAAAAACAAAACATGTGATGAGGTGAACCCCATGCCACGAGCTCACGACAGTACTGACTATTTCAAACTAATAGAAACATCCAAAAGCAAATGCACACCTAACACTCGAAAATACACAAGAGGATTAGAAAATGGGCATAATGAGGTCAGTTGATAAGATACAGAAGGGAAAAAATATGACAAATAGTTAACTTATTTCTTTATCAATCTTTGGAAAATGTCACAACTGAAACAGTTCAGCTCAAGTGCAATTTCGAAAAATACAAAAACTTTGTTTTCAGAAACAAACAAGTAATGATTACTTTAATAGAACATCAAGCATAGCCCTCCCACTTACTAAACTAAAAGGCTGGAAATTAAAGAGATTCTTGTATTTGCAGACTGTAATGGACCATTTCCCTATCATTTTATTCTCAATTCCTCATTACACCCTCTCTTTCCCACCTCTCATACCAAAAAACGACGGAGCCAAGTGGAAAAGGTCCCGCGCTAATGGGCTCAGGCAGTGGCGTAGGTAATTTTTACTATGGAGGTTCAACATCTACCGCATATATATAATTTGAAAAAGATTGATCTTGTATGTGATTTTCTAACGAATGAACCGCCATACGCCCCCCAAATAGGGGAAGACTAATGTAACACAGTCTAATCCTCATCCCAGAACTTCTCATTAGAGAGGCTAGCTTCAAATTTCAAAGACTTAAACGAAATCATGCTAATCGCAGTTGCTCGAAGCCTGTCTTTCATGCGGCAAAAATATAGTCAGTGTAATTCTACAAATGGAGGCTGGGGAAATTAAAAATGTACGCAAATCTTACCTCTACCTTTGCAAGATAGAAAATCTATTTTCGATAAACCCTTAGCTCAAAAGAAAGGCATAATTTACATCAAGCTTTAGACCAAATATACGAAAAACCTCTATGCTACTGTAATACACTAGAGCTCTCTAGACAAAATCATTACTCAGATAAAACAAATTTGGCGAAATTAAGAAAACAAATATTACTCCCTCGAGAAACTATAGTTCTTCCGGTAAATTTTTTGAATATCCAAATTTAAATTTTAAAATATCAAATTAACATAATCTAATTTAACTTTGAAAATTAGTCAAATTTAACTCTAACTCTGTACAGACACATCAAAACAGAAGTAGAAGAATTAAGGAAATTTGTTATCAATTGGTCACCTTGGTATGGGGAAACATCATGAGTAGAGTAAACCCACTTGCGCTTATCATCTGCAATTGCCTTCTTTGCTTTTCCTTTATGCTGTTTCTCTTTGCCCCGACTGTATGATATGTGTACAAATTTGCATATTTATGGGCATAAGAAGTTGAACTATGATTTGTTGGAGTATACATTCTACGCAACGGAAGTGTCGCCATAATTTTTTTCTTATATGTATAATAAATATCATAATCAACATGTATCACATATAAAATGTGCTGAAATAAACTCGAGACTTACATCTCGAAGCGTGAAC
>JBDJHY010000087.1:5110740-5121267 GCA_039654485.1 Withania somnifera
CCATATATCTCCACAACCCATGTTAGTTATATATATTACAAATCATATACTTTAATGTTCATATTCATTAAATGAATTTTTTTTTAATTAAAAAACATGATCAAGACGAAAGTTATCGGGTCATGTGAACTAGTAATTAACGATTGTGCTAAATTCTCCATATTTTCAAAGATTGTGGTGAAATATATAGTAAATAACTTATTGATACTTAGTTTGAGGCTCGAATTTGAGTACTAAATATAAAATCGCACAAATCAACATTATATTATACTTAATTTCAACTTTAATACGAGTAGTACGTTTCACATAATATAATAGAAAAATTTCAACTTCTTTTTTATTGCTTTTGAAGATTTGGTATGGTTTAATATTGTTAGGAAATTAGATCCAGATACAGATAATTTGTAACCATGAAAGTGAAACAAGCAAAAACTATACTATTTATTTAATCTAGTAATATATACCTTATAGCTTGACTTAATGATTAGTAACAAAATACAAGATAAGGCTGGATTTGACTTATACGTATTTGGAAGGGGTGGGGTTGGGGTATGCGGACTGAGAAAATGCTATACAGAGCTGGATGAAGTTTTTGAGAATTAAAGCTCAGACTAGCTCATTGCCATTGCTATCTAAAAACATGTACACCAACGTACTGAATAATTCTAAATTATATTAATTAAAAATGAATAATAATTAGCATTTATTAATACATAAAATATTTCAATGAGAAAACTTGTTTGGAAAGGTCAAATTGAAAATAAAAAAAAAATTGTTTTATTATAAAAATAGTATTGGTAATTTTTATTTTTTTTTAATTTTATACGATACTTTTTTTTTTCTTGTTGCTGTTCCATTTTGAATTGAGATTTTCTATATAGTAAGACTCTTTAATTTTACGTTTTCTGTTGCAACTTATTTAAGATAATAACTAAATGTTTGAGTAACTTTTGGTATAACACATATATTCAGTTATATATTTATATATATATTCACTTAGACATCAACTCTATGGCTAAAATTAACGATGAACATAAACTCATTAATATTTACCATGTCTTATATTTATTCTTATTTACGGTTCGAGCGGTTTTTTGCAAAAAGATGAGGGGGAAACTCAGTAAGATGTTGGAGAAGCAAAATATATGAGATCACAAATGTATATTGCTCGCGAAGGAAAGAAGGACATGAGAGGCATAGAGAGGACTCAAGGACAAGACACGACTCAGACCCGATAAATTTGATCTTCATTGGCCCGGTTCATACTTTTTATTATCTTGTCTCAAATATGTTCCTTTCAATAACTTACACAGAAAAAAAAAAACTAGTTTGATTTAAGTGATATGGTGATTCCGCCCTAGGGTATATTTTTGACTTATCAGAAATGTGGTTAAACAAGCTATCGTATGAAAATTTAACGATCGAAATGAACCAATCCAAGCTCAACAAGTGGCAGTTTATTGGTTGTTTGGAGGTGGTATTGGACCTTACATTTATAAAATTTTAATTTTTTTAATCTGAAAATTCTGAGATGAATATTGGAATTTACGAATCTAACGGAAAAATCTATGGTTTGTCTCCCTGTTAGGCATATCATCATTGAAAAATTCAACATAAAATTTTTTATTGTCTCAAAAATTATTATTAGTAAATATAAATTATTTATTTGAATAACAAAAAATTAATCATTCTGTTTCAATTTATATAAAGATAGTTAACTGAATACGAAATTTAGTATCTTTAAAAAAGTTTGAGTTTCAGGTCAACTATTCAATTATAACTACGAAACAAAATTTTTTCAGTAAGATTAAAACATAATATAAAACATTAAACCTACAAATTAAAACAATTTAACATATATTTTATGTTTAGTAAAAATATTTTTTTTATGTGTAAAATATATGACCTTATATATTATACTTTTTTGACGTTAAAGATCCAGATATCTTTAAATTACGTGAATAAAAAAAAAGTTGTTGCTGCAACAGTACACATGTTGGACTATGGCATGTTTCCAAATGATTAATCAAAAGGTTACTTTAGACAATAAAATTCTTCACCCTGCACCATTTGTCACTTATCTTTTTTTTTACAAAAATCATACCTTATATTAGATATTCGTATTGAGACTTAATTAAATTTAAATTTATGTATTATAAGATTTATTTTTGAAAATGACAATCTTAAAAGAATTCTTTTCATTTTCAACGATTCGAACCCAATATAAGATTTATTTTTGAAAATGACAATCTTAAAAGAATTCTTTTCATTTTCAACGATTCAAACCCAAAACTTTTGACTAAAAATGAAGAAGATGTCAATATTAATATATAGTGCATTAATCATGACCTTAGTACTAGCTGAATTTAATCGGACTTCTATTAGATACTAAAAATCGGGCAGGAAACAAGCAAGGGCGGAGCTAGCATGGAGTCGGGTTCATTCGAATCTACTTTGACAGAAAATTATATTATTTATACATGATTAGAATTATTTTTTATATATATATATATATATTTAGATGTCGAACCACATTCGATTAGTTTTGTGTTTAATTCTTCAAATTTTGATCCCCTGAATGACAATTTTGTTGAAAACAAGTACTAATAATAATTGTGAATAGTTTCTCTAGCTTCCTATATAAACAGAACAAACTACTACTCTGCATTTTCACATTTGCTTATACAATTTAATTAAATTCTCTCATTCAACAAATTCAAACTCTTTTTCTTCAAGATTTTGAGTATTTTTTTTTTCTCTTTAATTTCCATAATGGCTCATCTTTCTGATCTTGTCAATCTTAATGTTTCTGATTCCACTGAGAAAATTATTGCTGAATACAGATGGTAATAATTATTCTTTTGTACTATTTGGTTATGTATTATGGTTCAAGGCACCACTTGAATTTTAAATTTATGCGTTTCAACTTTCAAAAAAAACGTTTACCAGATTCTGAATATAATTTTTTATACAAAATATAATGTCAGAATCAAAATTACTGAATTCTATCGAATTCATAAGCAAAACTATAGCTCAGCCCATGTATACAAATTTGTTTTTTCCCATGCTCCATCTATGTGTATTATTTTTTTTTTATTTTCACTCTGCTCTTTTGTTATTTAATATGGATCTCTAGTCAGGTGATAAATACTTATTCATCCTTAATTAAAGTTCACGTGTTTGAACATTGGGTAGGAACCGTCTTTATTACGGAGCTTCTTATTCTCAGTGTGGGACTTCTCGATGTAAATTTTTAATATATTTCGGGTAACAAATACTAGGCGGGAAATCATAAAAGAATTTTTTAATCTGTATGGACCTTTAGTCGGGTGATAAATATTTATTCATCCTGGTCATGATTTTGACTCTCGGGCATGAGTCATCTTTTTTTATGGAGCGTTTTTATTCCCGGGTAAGACTTTTCAGTGCAATTTTAAATATAGTGAGATATCGGACACCTAATGAAAACTAGATACAAAAGAAAATAGTACATAGATAAAATGAATTTTTTGCTTCTATGTTGATTATGTTGTTTAGTATTAAAATGTTAGTTTTGATGTTAATCTTGTTCCGTTTATAATCAGGATTGGTGGATCAGGAATGGATGTAAGGAGCAAAGCCAGGGTAATTAATCTTTTTAATTAATTAATTTTATATAGTACGGTTATATTTTAAAAAATTTCTTGGTTAATATCTGAAGATTTTTTTTTTAATATTGAGACTCTATCTGGTCCTGTTAATGATCCTTCGAAGCTTCCCAAATGGAATTATGATGGTTCCAGCACTGGTCAAGCTCCTGGTGAAGACAGTGAAGTGATCCTCTAGTAAGTTGCCCTTTCTATGCAAAAGAATTTCTTATGCGAGTGGAGCGAGGCGGGTTGAAAATTAAAAAAAATCCTATATGGGGCTGGTTGAAATTTTTTCTGAGTTAAGTCTCAACTAGCCCCGTTCCAATATCGTCTCGCCCCATTTACATCTCTATTAATTTATCTGAATGTTACTTATTGTAATTTGATGCAGTCCTCAAGCAATTTTCAAGGATTCATTCAGGAGGAGTAACAATATCTTGGTGAGTAAACATTTACTACTTTTTTGGCTTTAACATATATACATTGACAGTATAAAAAAAAAATTATATGTAACTGTTGATAAAAAAATGTGAATAGTAACTCGAAAAACAAGATAAATTACTCGTATCCTTCAAGAATGTCGCGGAGCATTTTGTCCAATCCATCAAAAGTTATAGTATATTTTTGAGAATCCAACATGGTTGCACAGACATTTTTGGAGGATACAAACAACATAGACTACAACATGAAAATTCTTTATATTATCAGTATTTATAAGTTAAATCCATTACTAATTCACCTTTTTTTTTTTTAAATCCTTTTTACTTAAAGGTCATCTATGATTGTTACACGCCAGCTGGTGAACCAATTCCAACAAACAAGAGGCACAATGCTGCTGAGATTTTTAGCAACCCTGATGTTGTTGCTGAGGAACCCTGGTATTCACAATATCCCTTTTTCCCCCTTCTATCATTTTGGAAGGGGACCTCGACTATTTGGTAAAGTTGCTGCCATTTGATTGGGAGGTCAATGGTTCAAGCCTTGAAAATAATTTCTGGCAGAAATATAAGGTAAGGCTGCGTATAAAAGGTCCTTGTAGTTAGGTCGTTCCCCGAACCCTGCGCATACAAGCAAAGTGTATCGGGCTAACTTTTTCTTTTTTTTTTCATTTTGGAATTGCTCGTCTTGAACCTAGTCGTGCCCTTTGGGATAGTCAGGCTCATGTGATGCAAACGTCAACGAAAGTTAGGATTACACTGAATATATTATTGTTGTATATGAAATTGCCTAGTTATCATAAATTGTGTAAATTAGGTATGGTTTAGAGCAAGAATACACATTACTTCAAAAGGACATTAACTGGCCTCTTGGATGGCCTATTGGTGGTTTTCCTGGACCACAGGTAAGTTTATTCACCAACTTCTTTTCTCCACTTCACATGCCAATTTTCCTCTTCTTTTCTCAGCATCTTTCAAAATATGTTGCTCGGACCCTTAAAAAATTTTGCCTACTTATGTTGGATCCTCCGTCAGGATGCAACAACATTTCTGGAGGATTCGAGCAATATAGCTTTCATGCATTTGTTCTTAATACCTAATTTAGATATATGTTCCAAAAGGAGTAACACATTTAATGTGACATGGGTAGCAGACATTTTTGGATGATCCGAGCAACATAGTTCAGGCATATGCTCATTGGCGGAGCCACCCTTTACGAAGGGTTGTCACGTGCACTCTCTTCGCCGGAAAATTGTGTTGCGTATAGAGGTTAAATATTTGCTATTGTATATTTAATTTTGCACGCCCTTAGCACAATTAAAAAGAAAATTGCACATGTTTCGTCAAATTTCTGGCTCCGCATATGTTCTCACTACCTAATTAGACTTGTGTTCACATGGAAAAAAATAGAATTAAAGGGGGAAAAGGTATAACATATTTAGTTCTTTAACCATTTATCTTTATCTTGCTTTTAAATTCTTCCCTTTTATAGTTACGATGATGGTGACACTACACAAATATTGCTTTTCTCAATATACTATCAAGTTATGTTGTTGTATTTTGATTTTACGGTTGTTATTAGGGACCATACTACTGTGGAATTGGAGCTGGAAAGGCTTTTGGACGCGATATTGTTGACGCTCATAACAAGGCATGTCTATATGCTGGGATTCACATTAGTGGTATCAATGGAGAAGTGATGCCCGGACAGGTAAGCAAATCTGGAATATAAAGTCATTGAGTTCAGAACGAGTGTGACATTATTGTTATGTATAAACAGTTCAAGCAGAAAAATAACACGTACTCATAGGACCTGCTTTAGATTCGCCTCTGCCTCAGTTTGGATGTTGATTGAACTTTTGTTTGCTCTTATTCGACGTGATGTAGTGGGAGTTTCAAGTTGGTCCTTCAGTTAGCATTGCTGCAGGTGATGAAATATGGGCAGCTCGTTACATTCTCGAGGTAATGTAGCTAAAGTTATCGATAGATTTAGCCTAAATATCAATTCATTTTATTTATTTTGGTTGTTTAACAGAGGATTACAGAGATTGCTGGAGTTGTAGTGTCGTTCGACCCCAAACCTATTCCGGTAAGATCACTGGTTTGTATACTTTTCGTGAACCAAGTAGCCTTTTGCGATTTCAACTTCAACTACTGGTTTTTGTTTCTTCAAATTTCAACCAAAGCATGCCCAAACGCTTAATTTCCTAACTTTGAATACTCGTTTTTTGTAACTTATCGACTATCAGGGCGATTGGAATGGCGCGGGTGCTCATACTAACTATAGGTAGAGTAATACTAACTAAATAACAATAGTCTTTCAGTTTCATGATTAGTATTGTTTGTCTGTATTTGAAAGTGATTGAAACTTTGGGAATTTTTTTAGTACAAAGTCTATGAGGAAAGAGGGAGGCTATGAAGTTATCAAGAAGGCTATTCAGAAGCTTGATTTGAGGCACAAAGAGCACATTGCAGCATATGGTGAAGGCAACGAGCGTCGTCTCACTGGAAGACACGAAACAGCTGATATCAACACGTTCAAATGGGTACGATGAAACTAGAGTCTTTTTCATACTGTCAGTGTATATATAAGTTAATTCCCTGGAAAAATCTCATTTTATGTCTAATGTGTTTGTATGGTCCAGGGTGTTGCAAATCGTGGTGCATCCATTCGTGTGGGAAGAGACACGGAGAAGGAAGGCAAGGGATACTTCGAGGACAGGAGGCCTGCATCGAACATGGATCCATACGTTATGACTTCCATGATCACGGAAACTACCATCCTATGGAACCCTTGAACGTGTAGTCGTCTCTTTGAGCGTTCGATGAATATTCTCGGGTGCAATATACAGAGAGGGAATTGAATTTCTCGACAACCCTTTCCTCACTTGTTCTTACAGAGTTATTAGCTAGTCATTTTGATATACTGTATGCTGGTTTCTAAGTTAGAATTTGTCTATGATTTGGAAATGTTGTTAAAAATAACAGTGTTTAATCTTATTAATAACAATATGGAAGGGTTTAACTTAGTCTACTGCTCACAAATGCATATGTGTTTTTCTAGCTCTGCTTAATTTTAAGGTTTCCTTTACATAAAAGAAAACGTAAAGCGTTAGTCCTGTGTACCAAGTTTTCGTCCTCCACGGGGCTCAAGGAATTGTTGGGCCATGTATGTTCTTATGCACGCAATTTTATCTTGTATTTCTATAAGAATCTGCTTTTGCAGCTTGAACTTGTGGCCTCCTGACATAACTTTTAATATTGCACCAAGCCTCCCCTAACATGGTTTTCTTCATATCAAAACATAAAAGAACTTCCACTTTTTTGTTAATGGATTTTTAATGGCAAAATTTAAAAAATACTAGTTACTAAGCAAATTGTGGGCTTTTACGGCTATAGTTTCTTAATTACAAAACATAGCTAAATTTAAGTAGCAAAAACAACGCATAAATGTGTGTAATAAGCAACTATACAATTACTTTAGAATAAAAACATCTATGAACTCCAAATATCTAATTACTTTAGGTTGAAAATGTATATGATAAGTGAATATACAATTACTTTAGCCTATGAGCTCCGAATATATAATTACTTTAAGTTGGAAATTGTATGAGCCATGAATATACAATTATTTTAGATTGAAAACATATATGGGCTCCAAAATATATAAAATACAAAATAAATGTATATTAGATAAGTGTTAACTACAAATAATCATTATTTTAAATCATATAATCATGGACATATGTTTTCTATATTTTGGTAATTTTTTAAACCATATAATTATGGCCGGATGTTTTTTACGTTTTGTAGTTTTTCCATTATTAATAGGTAACCTCCTAACCAATTCATCTATTTCCTTTCTTGGGCTGGTTTTTTTTTGGGCTAAATTATGGCAAAACAGACATGATTAGGGCCAATTTGGGCAATGACCAAGCATTGTTCTATGCCTGGTCCATTGTTTTTCTATAGAGGAGCTATGAAGCCCAAATTTGCAAGAAGATTGGAAAGTTTAAGGGTGTGTTCATAAATAGAAAATTATATCATTTTTTTAAAAAAATATTTTAAAAAAATTAAAAATATAAAAAATATGTTCAAAATTTATTTTTCTCCAAGAAAAACAGAAAACCCGACTTTCCAAATTTACATTAAATTAGAAACACTATTAAAAGTAGTTTTCTAGAATTTTTCTTTAAAATATACCAACCAATTTTCTATAATTTTCACATGATATGATGTTTACTTTGTGTATACTAGTTAGGAAGGAACAACTAATGATTCTCGTGTTTTTTATGATGCAATAGTTAGAATCGAAAATAAGTTTCCTATTCCAACTGGCAGTAAATTTTTTTTCATATCGATCATTTTGTTCATTTTAATAAAATTTTATCAGGTTTATTATATGACCTTTTTTTATATTTTGATGCAGATTATTACTATGTTGTTGATAGTGGTTATCCTAATCTAAATGGGTTTTTAGCTCCCTTTCTATGAACAAGTTTCTCATTATTCTAAAATAGAAAATTGTGTGCTTTTGAACGCATTTTTTGAATTTTTTATAATTTTTTTAGAATTAAAAAATTAGAGATGAAAAACTGAAAAAAAAAATTCTGTTAATTAATACACCCTAAACTTCTATCTGACAAATACTTCGGGTGTTTATATCAACATAACGTAGACACATAATTTGTTATCATTTTGCGAACTTCACGTCATTTTTGTATAAATTTTTATTTAATATATTTTTAAGTATTTTTTTATTTAGTACTTTAGTTTTATATTTTACTTTTGATAAATACAAAAATATAAAAAAATGTAGTATTTTATATAATAAAGTATTGTTCTATATTTCAAAAGAATATGACCTCAATTTTGCACTTTAATATTTTTTTAGCAACCAATCAATCACCTCTCAGTTTCCAATTTTACAATCCACTCACCTGCACACTACACTATACTACACATATAGCACCGTCATCACAATAGTTTTTTTTTTTTTAATTTTATTGCCTTTTACAACGATATCAACGCATAATAAATTTTATTTTAACATATATTTTATAACATTATGAGTTTGGTGTTGTTTATAGTCATATTCTAATTTATGTAATCTATCTTGTTAATGAAAACATTGTTCGAGGGTTGGCAGGCAAATTTAGGATCACTTATTTTGTTTTATTTTTGTGTTTGCTATTTATTATTTTTACCCATTTTTAAATATGTATTTATTTATCAAAAAATACCTCAAAGTACTTTGTAAAGGAAGGCCGTCCATGAGAAAGATGTCAAAAGTGTCCGAGGAAGCATAGCTTAGATAGATTTACCTTTTACTTTTTTTATTTTTATTTTGAATCGTATAGTTCGGACATTATTTAAATACTTTTATATGCTTTTCTTGTATGTTTTTCGTCTATCTGATATAGTTTTAATTTGAGCCAATTCTAGTCGATTAAAGCGATCGTGTTAAAATCATGAAATTAAGGGATGCCTTACACCTTTCCCTCTATCAACAGAATTTCTTAACCGAAATCTCTGTTTGTTAATTAGTGTAAAGTCAAATCGTTTTTAAAAAAAGGTTTTAATCGGTGATTTGGCACACCAGAACTCAAGGTCAAGTAACGACTTTTTTTTTTTCCAAATAAACCTCTTTTAAAACTACCCCTTTGTCATTTTTTAATAAAAATCCTTTTCGTATCTTTAAAATTGTAAATATTTTTACATTTCTTATTTGTTTTTAAAATGGGTATGACAAATAAGATTAATTGTTACTATAATTAACTGATTTAATGATATGTAAATGCATGTAAATTAATTATTATGATATATATCTTTTAACTTTTAATAGACTAATCACGATTAGACAAGTTTTTTAATTCAATTAATTAATAATAAAGCGCATGGAATTGTCAACAAATTAGTAGCTTCTCATAAAGTAATTTCAGAATCACACGCTAAAAAGAATTTTACTCTTTATGTGTTTGTATTTTATAACTCACTTTTTATTTACCGAAGGTTAAATAATTGAAATTTGATAATAAATTTAAGCATGAAATAAAATTATATATTTAAAATTTATATAAAAAATACTGTAAATCATAATAATTGATAATTTAAAATATCTAAAAATATATATAAAAAGCTTAAAAATAAAATTATTTAAATTTTAAAAATTAAAATTTAAAAGGTATCATATAAAAGGGACGAAAGCAATAATAATTAGAAGAATTACACGTTGATTTTTCCGAGTGCTCCACCTTATCTCACCTATAATGATGATTTTTCCAACATATAGCTTATAGTCCTAAAGATATTGCTTAATTTCTTTTCATTTTGAATAATTGATGTGTTAAAAGATTATTAGGATTTAAATTAGTCAAAAACGAAATCCTAGTAACTAATTATGTCATTTTGATTATGATGAGAAAATATAAATATGATTAAGTGAGAGGAGTCTTTGTGCG
>JBDJHY010000087.1:5159348-5171180 GCA_039654485.1 Withania somnifera
TATGAATAATCACAAGTGAATATTCATCATATGAAGAATTAATCATGAACTTTTAATTAATTAAATATATATATGTGCAATTACAAGGTTTAAATTATGATATGAGAGGGAGATTTAATCAGAAAGTTTGGTAGAAAAGAGAGACCACAAATTAATTTCTAAGATTTTTTTAAAAAAAATTCTTGTGATTGAGCAACAACAAGTGATTACAATCCAAAGACAAATGCAAATCTCCAAACTTATTTTAAAAACAAATTATTTTTCATCACATGTTGCCTTTGTGTTTTTATATAAATAATAGGCTTCAGTTAGATTTAATCATATCTCCCTTTAGCTAAACCACATGGAGAACCCAAATACCAAATCTTCTCAAAAGGTGAGAATTATGATTTTACTTTAGTATGAGGGGTTTTGGTTCTTATTTTGGTTTCAGTATTATAACTAATTGAAATTCGGATCACATATTTTACTCTTTAGTATGAAATTTTTTGGTTCTCTATTCACGGTTTGGTGTTCGTATTGATGCCTCGATCGACTATTTAAATTCACATCACATGTTGTACTCTTTAGTATTAGATTTGTTGGTTCTCCATTCAGGGTTCAATGTTCATGTTGGAGCTTTGAACGACTAATTTAAATTCACATCACGCATTTTATTTTTTACTAAAAGCATTTTTTTGATTTTCATCCGATATTCGTTTTAGGATTTCAACTAATTCAAAATTGCATCGTGTAAGGATTCAATAAAAGAAAGAACACTCCTTTCCATGATTTCTTTTTATAGTTGGAGATCCATTCCACCATAATTCTTGGTGATAGTCATGGTTAATTATGAGTAAAACTGAGGTACACAATTTTTTTTTTTAACAAAATTACACTATTAATTTATTTGTATATATATTGTAGCGGGGACCTCGTCTTAATTTTTAAGATTAAAAAAGTATTTTTTATTAGAGAGTTAGATATAAATATTTTTCAGGTGACTTATTGATAGTGTAAAAAAATTTCTATATAATAGAGTTAAACTCATTTACTATTTCCTTTGTAATTTCAACATTTTTTCCTTTTATTTGATTGTTTAAATTTCAGCTTGTGAAAAGCAATTCACAATCTCCCATCCAATCTCCAGGAAGAGCAATGAGATCAACTACTTCTGCTCAACATCAATTGACAAAGAACAATAATATGGTATAAGTAATTAAACATTAATTTTTTTTTCTGTTTTTGACTGATTTTCGATATTTATTTTTTATATTGATTAACCGAAAATTGTAAAAACCTTTTTTATTATACCTTAATTATTTTCATATTCATAGTTCAGCAAACCGGAAACCTTTAATAAGGAATTGATTCTCTCCACCATAACTTTTGATGATACTCTTTGTTATAAGCAAAAATTATACATAATATTTTTTTTAAAATAATAAAAATTACTCATCAAGTCATTTGTATATATTGTAACGAGTACGTTATCTTATTATCAAGATTAATAAATCCTATTTTTTATTGGTGAATTATATATAGATATTTTTTACTTGAATCGATTAATGATGATAGTGTAAAATTTCTTTACAATATCATATGTATATGAATTAAACTCATTTATTGTTTGATTTATAATTCGATTTTCCCCTCCCTTTTTGATTGTTTAAATTTCAGCTTGTGAAATGCAATTCACAATCTCCAATTCAATCTCCGGGAAGAGTAATGAGATCAAGTTCTCCTCAACATCCATTGATGAATAATAATAATAATATGGTAATTAATATTTTTAAAATTTGAAAGTCTCATTTTTTTTGCATTTTAATGTTTTTTTCAAGTTAACAACCCACACACTACTAAATTTCTTTTTTTATAGAGTTCGTCAGAAATTAATTTATTAGAAATATTTTTCAACAAGACTTTACATTAAAAATATTTTGATGAGAATGTTCATCAGAAATTCGTGTTTATTTTAATATTACTGACATTTACTACAAGATATAAAAAGATATTGGTGTCAATTTTATTATGTAATTAAAATTTAATGATCAAAGACTATTTTTGAAAAAGTAAATCTTGATTTATTTATTTTTTCATACATATATGAACTTTATTTTAATTGCTTTCAACATTTATAAACTTAATTTTAATATTTTTTTTCCAGTTGAGAGATGAGCCAAAAGAGAAATCAGTTGACAAAAACAAGGTACAATTAATATTGAGTAAGATGAATTAGTTAATTAGTACACTTACATAATTTAATTTGAGAGATAATTAAACTTAATTATGTATTAGGCTCAACAAAAGTCATTAGCAAAGGATAATACAAAACCAGTGGAGATCAAACTCCATACTCAACAAAGAGCAAGAAGACGTGCTTTATTCAATTACTCAGTAAGTATTTAATTAATTACTGTTTAATCAATGTCATTAGAAGTGACTAGCCACTACTATTTAATATATAATTTGATTGTATATGAAAAAAAAAATATATATATATATATAATGTTGTTTTCACATAATTGTGACAATTGACAAATAGTTGCTGAGCCAAAATTTTTATTAAATGGATTCAAAATTTGAAAAACTAAACACCACAAATAAAGGGATTAGATATTTACTATATATACATATAAATTAATTATAATCATGTATAATCTTTTGCCAAAAGAGGTTACGATGAACTTTCTCATCATGATCTGGCTCCACCCTTGTTGGCAAAGTCCACTTTTTGCATCTTGAAATTGTTACGTCAGCAAAAATGCTACTCTATCTTAGATTAGAAAATGTGACATTTGATCGAAAAGATATTTTTTGATAATTAAACTCATATTATATCGTTCAAATAAAATTAAAATGACCTTAAATATTTATAGTAATTCAAGAATCATATTAAAGATCGTGTTATCCCTTATTATTGCTCTAATTTCACTTACAATATAAAAAAAAACTTGAATATTCTTAATTAAAATACTATTCTAACAAAAGAAATTTACAGATGGAAACCAAATCTTACTTCATAGAGTTACAAAAGAAAACAGTAGAGAAGGTACAAAAGGTAAGAATATATATATATAACTTCAAAATAATTATTTTTTTTATAAAATTCACATTCTTATTATATATATTTTTTTTTTTTTTTTGTGGAATAAATATATTTTTTATTTTTATGAACAGATGATA
This sequence comes from Withania somnifera, assembly GCA_039654485.1. NCBI lineage: Eukaryota > Viridiplantae > Streptophyta > Magnoliopsida > Solanales > Solanaceae > Withania > Withania somnifera. The sequence goes on from JBDJHY010000087.1 coordinate 5,162,514, forward strand.
GAAAAAGAAGAAGTTCGTTTGCTAAGAAAAGAAATGATACCAAGAGCTCAACTAATGCCAATTTTTGATAAGCCCTTTCTTCCACAAAGGTATGATAATAATGAAATAAATTAAATCACTAGAAGTCGGTTAATTATCTATTACAATTTTTCCTCAATCTAACAAATTTTTAAAATTGATGAATTTCTAAAATTAAGAAAAATATATGAAATTGAGATAAAGGACAAGTTAGAGTCGATTTAGGACCGCAAGCAGGGACCGAAGAGATAGAAAAAGGGAAGACAGGCCAATCGACCCGAATAGATAGCCTGTTATTTTATAAGTTGTATTACAACAACAAGTTCATAATTTAAACTTAACGAATTAAGGATTCTGAGTTCTTTGAGAATATTTATTCATGGACTAATATTTATATTATTTTTTGAGATTTTCACACACTCATATATAAAGTGTTAGATGTCGAGAATAACAGGTCTAATTGAATCCATCCCTTCCATTATAAGCCTGCCTCTAATTAAATTACTAGCTAGCAGTGGAACCGCTCTTGTTCAAGGATTGTCAATTAACATCCGTCATTGAAATATACACTACAAAGAATTCTAGCTTGAATTTTCTCGACTTTTTCGTATGACTTTTCATCATAAAGTCTTAGATTTCGAGGATAGCAGGTCTAATTGAATCTATCCCTTACATTAGAGGCCCGCCTCTAACAATTAGTACTAACTAGCGGCGGAGTTGGTACCGTTGTTCAAGGGTCGTCAATTAACATCATTCGCTGAAATTAAACTATAAAGAATTCTCTTTACCTTTTGTGTGTACCTTTTTTTATATTCTGATACTATTTGATAAAAAATTTAGCTAAGAATTAATTAACTTTTTTAAAATTTAAATTTAGATCAACAAGGCCATTGACTATTCCAAAAGAACCAAGTTTCATGTTGAATGGCAAATGCTCTAGTTGCATGGACTTCTCAATTTTCAGCACAATGAAGCAAGTCAAGTGACTAATCATGAAGACAAAATGAAGCTATATAGTTCATAATTGTCATTGTTGTCTATTGTAGATATATGTTTTGTGTACAACTAATTTTTTTTTATCTATTTTTTTTTTACATCTTCTAGTTTTCATTGTTGAATAAAAGATTGACGTGTTTGTTCTTTTATGCAAGTTTTTTTTAAAAAAAAATTCTGGTTAGGTTACTGTAGATTCTAGCTAGTGGGTTAGGATCTATTTAATTGGATGTACTTTAAATCTTTGCCATTGTTGACTTCTTGTTGAATAAAGAAATGCAACCCATACATAGAAAATTACCTTTTTTTGTTTTGTTTCAACTCAATATGGATATTTATATTGAATCTATCAAATTTGAATTTTGACATGTAGGATTCATAAAAGAAGGACTATCAGAATTTTTTTCATACTCAAAACTTGAACTCGAGACTTTAGAAAAGTGTAGAGGATCCTATTTATTCACTACCAAAAAATGGTCGAAAATCGACCTAGAGCCAAAACTAACAAATGCCCTCAATTTTTGACTAAAACCTACCCCAAACCAACGGACTAGACTATGTCAAAAAATGATACAAGAGTGTAAAGAAATCGACAGTTTGCATAGGTTAAAACGAAGGGACATCCGTCAATTTTCTTAAATTTACAAATATTACTTTTCAATAAACAAACCGATCCAAAAATTATAGGGAAGAAACCCAACTCTATCTGCTTTTCCATAAAATTAATGTATTAGAAAAGTATAGTAAAACTCCCTCTGTCCCAAATTAGTCGACATAATTTCCTTTTTTGGAGTCAAAGAATATAAATTTTGACTAACATTTTAAGATGTATTTTTTTAATCATATTAAAAAAATAAAATTTGCAACTTAAGATATTAATTTAATTTAATTTAATTAAACTTTAAGATTTAATTAACTTAACTCTTGAAAAATAAAACATGCCAACTAATTTGGACAGATGAAATATCATGAGATTGAACAAATTCTATAAATTGGGCTTTAATTAACAAGAAGCCCATCCTTTTTTTCTTGTTCATGAAAAAGCCCATTGACTTCTCAAAAGCCCAAGACTTCATTGGATCCCTCAAAGCCCAAATTACCAACTTTATCAGCATCATTATGTATCGCGCTCAAATTACGTATTGCAACCCTCCGTATGTATCGTGCCTAAAAAATAATATATTTCATAATTTTTAAAAATTAGTAGAATAAAATGTAAATATAGGATATTTGGTTAATTGTATAATTTACCCTTTACGATAACATTTGAACAATTCTATAAATTGGGCTTTAATTAACAAGAAGCTCATCAACTTTTATAAAAAAGGAGCACACTAACTTCTCAAGCCCATTAACTTCTTCAATTGGATCTCTTTGAAAGCCCAATTACCAACTTTATCATTACCTTTTTACCCCCAATTCTTCCCTCTTCTCTGCCTCCGAAAAAAATTTACATTTTTCCTCATCGATTCTCCGGCGAAACATCCTCAAAAAAGGTAAAATTAATTCAATTTTTTTCCATTTTTTATTTTTTGGGGTATTTTTGTGCTTTAAAAATCATAATAGTTTTCTTGATTTGACTTTTAATTTGAATCTAGGGTTTCAGAATTAGTATTATTATTATTTTTTAATTGGGTAAAGGAATTATAAAGTGGAGAAATCGTACCCTTACATAAAAAGTTGAGGTAGTCAAGTCCACTGAGTTACTAAGATTTCTCGAGTTTTTGAATATTCTTTTAGAGTTTGATTTGAAATTTCGTTTTTTTTTTTTTTTTTGTAGTGTAAAAGAAAGAAGTTGAGTTGTAAAATAGCTTTACCGAAGGAATTTTGGCAGGCAAATTAGCTGAAAATGTTCATGGAAGATTTGTTCGTTTAGGTTTCCTGTTTTATTTCTTGACTCGTTTTTGGAGGTTTGGGGAGGGGGGAATAAGGGGAAGGGGAAAATAAGTGAGGGAATTACAAGGTGGGGAATATAACTCTCACCAACAAGGCGAAGGTTCAGATAACCGACCAACCAAGCTACTAAAATTTCCTTGTTTTTCTTGACCAAGTTGTGTTTTTTGTGGTAATTATGGTTGTATAGTTTCTATGAGCTGGAAGGTGTTTTCTTTTTGTTTGGAGAATTAGGAGGAAGCAGTTGAGTTTTGCAGTGAAAAAGAAAACTACTTGCATGTACATTTTTTCATTCAATTATCATTGAATGCGTAATATGAATCTTATTGTTGGGGTAAAATATCTCAAAACATTGTTGGTGATTTTGTTTGGTTCAGTTTCATGTTTTGATGCTTGCTTTTTTGTTTAGTTTTCTTGAGATAGTTGTATGCTAGGTGGTATTTCATTTATATAGTTTCTATGAGCTATAGGGTTAGGGTGTATTGGTAAGAAGTGCAGCTAGATGTAAAGATCGTTTTTCTTTTCCTTTTCAATTTGTACTTATGAAATGACAGGGAAATGATTTGATGAGGAATAAGTGTTATTTTCTTGTTTGTGATTTTTGAGAGATGGCTTACAGAAGGGTCTTTGAAAAAGAAATGTTTTAATGTAGCAAAATAGTACGTGGAAGAAAACCGTTGACAACGGTAAAAAAGATGGGTACTTAATTCTAATACAATAGGAGTCTAGTAGTGCAAGTTAGTTGAACATCACATAGATGAGTCGATAGGTGGGTTAGGTGCACCTATGGCTACTGTCTGATGGAAAGCTATAAGGTTAGTCTCTCTCTCTCTCTCCCCCTTTGCATGAAGTAGTGGATCCATAAAAGCTATAAAGTAATGATTTTGTCAATGTGTGTGGGCAGCACAAGTATACTTACATTAGACTGGATGTTTGTGAAGAGTCTTTTTAAATAGTTGCATATTTGCAAGTGTCAGTTTTAGAGGCCTTTTAGTTAACTCACTATTTGTCGTGAAAGATGAAATGAACCTAAATAGAGATGGATAAGTAAAGATGATTCATATAGCTGATCGCAATTAAGTTAGATGGACGCTTTCTTGATTGGTTGTATGAATGTGCCGAGCAACAATGTTCATTCAGTTGTTCATACATGGGATGGTTGTCTTAACTCAGACTTGGTTATATCAGTGTACATTTTTTACGAGTTTCAATTCACACAACGCCATTATGGTTATAATATATTCACTTTTTCCTGTGACAGGTAATTCAGAATCTGAACTTCAGTCCTTTCCAATATCACTTTTTGTTGTTGGCTACGCAAGGGAAGGAAAAGATAGCACTCTGGTGTCTACATCACTAAGGGCATGGCTGAGATTAAGACTTCTGGACGACCTATTGACCAGTTGTTGGAGAAGGTTCTCTGCATGAACATTCTATCTTCTGATTACTTCAGAGACCTATTGCGCCTGAAAACTTATCATGAAGTCATTGATGAAATCTATAATCAAGTTGACCATGTGGAACCATGGATGACTGGAAACTGTCGTGGTCCCTCAACAGCCTTTTGCCTTCTCTACAAGTTCTTTACAATGAAACTTACTGTCAAGCAAATGCATGGCCTGTTAAAGCATCCAGATTCTCCTTACATTAGAGCTGTAAGTGATGTTCTGTATCTTACATGTTATCTGTTGGATTTGCTGGTTCCTTAGCTAGGAATTGTTTCTTTCTTTTCGCGATATACTTGCTGTGATTCCGTAAGAATTTTTTATAGATATTTAGGGGATGTTTGCCTTTTATATTCAGCTGATGATCATGCCTGTTTATTAGTAGACTAGTAGTCACATATCCCCCCCCCCCACCACCACCACCACTTAAAAACCTCTGTTCCTTTTTAAGTTTTGACTGGAAAAGACTTTAGAACCATTCATGAAAGTAGAGAGTTTTCGATGCTGTTGGTTTGCTTGGAATTTGGTCCAATTTGTTTTTTAGTGTCAGGGGTGCCGTTATAAAGTCAAAAATGATAAATGGAGTGGGGTAAAATGACAACCCTAACCCGCAGCTTTAACCATATTTAACAGTATTTTCTGTTTAAAGGTTTCTGTTTTGAAGTGAAGGAGTAGAAGTCGTCCGTGGAGTGTGTCATGTCTTTCCAAAAGCAGGAGGGAAAAGGAACATTACTTCTACTCGTCCAATAACTGTTGATAGACAATGAGAAGTTCCATTTTATGTTATAAGAAAGTTTTACAGAGAATTGACACTTCATTCTTTAGGTGATATTGTTGAATGAGGCGTACTGAGTTCATCTTTTCTTTATCAGCTAGGTTATGTCGTACTTTTCCCTCTCTATTCTTCTCCTCTAAATGCTACTGAAAGCTAACAAAATTGCCTTTTGTATTTTCTGTTGCTTAGATTTTTTGCAAACTGGAACCAACTCCTCCACTTTCTTGTCATCACCTTCACTGCTTTACCAAGTAATGAATCATATGAGGCTTTTGGAATTCCATCTAAGGCACAGCAGCTCCTTTCATGATCCATTGAAAGTAGCACATGTATGAATAGAGTATTCAGTTGCATTCCCAATTAAACCACGTCCCTGCTTCCTCAAATTTGTGGACTTTTGTTTCCTTACATTGTTATACTTACGTTCTTGAGCCTCTTGCAGTGGATCTAATGATTGTATTACTCTTTTGCAGATTGGCTTCCTTTATCTGAGATATCTTGGTGATTTTAAGACGTTATGGGGTTGGTATGAGCCGTATCTCAAAGATGATGAGGTAAACATGAAATGCTCTACCTGGAGTAGATCATTCTATTGTGTTATTCTGGATTGAGATGATGCATTGGAGCATTCTATTAGAATTCTGGCATTTTGCATACAAACGACATGTCTGTCAATTTTGATCATTTCATGGGATATAGTGTGTGAAGGAGATGCAATCATTTGTTACTGTTCTCTTGTCTCGTCAATCTGCTCAAAATATTGCCATAGCCTCTATAGTTAATTTCCTGCCACGCTGGCCCTCCTGAAACGACAATGCCTTTCCTCTCTGCTTTCGTTCCTTTTAAACTAGCTGATCAATCTGTTTTTAAATCAGAGTATTTTCAATCTTAATGTTCTCTTTTGAATAACCACTTGACTATTTCTACTGCAAGATCTCAATTTCCATTAGCTTTAGTGGTAGAATTCTCTCTCTCTCCCTCTTTTATATAGCCTGTTAGGCCAAGCTTCCAGAATCTGCTTATTTCGAGAAGTTATATTCTCAGAACTCAGAAGTGATTTTTGAAAAAAAGTACTTTTAGAGAATAGCAGTTTGTGTTTGACTAATTGATTTGAAAAGCACTTTTGCCAATATTTATAGCAGTACTTTGTGCTTGGCCATTGTTCCAAAAATGCTTTTGGGGAAAGCTATTTCTACTAAAACAGCTTCTGCTACTACTCAAAAGCACTTTTTCCCGCTAAAAGCTTTGGCCGAACGCCTCAAAATTTCTAAAATAAGCACTTTTGGCTTCCTAGAAGCTTGGCCAAACATGCTATTAGTATGTATAGAACCATGTCGGTCTCAGCTCTGCTTCTGAGATATTGATTTAGATTGCAAGTATTACATGATCTTTGCATTCTTTATGGTATGATTCTCACACCTTATGCCTTAGGATGCAAGGACCACTCTTTGCTTGAAGGTTGCGTGGACATGATTTTTTTGCAGGTGAACTGATTTTAATATTTATATGGTGGTATACTTCTGATAATTTTACCTTTCCCTCTTTATTTTTCTACAGTTCCCGTCTTCTATTCCTTCTTTTTCTGTGAACTTGGGTTTTGAAGCAGTGGGAGCCTTTTCAGTAGTTTAAGCAGCATCTCAGAAAACTGAACCATTATGTCTTTAGTTTGTCCACCTACAATGTTTATTCTTCATGGTACAGAGGTATTTTTGGAGCTCATTCTGATTATTTACTATTTATGTCAGGAATTCTCTCCTGGATCCAGTGGCCGGATGACCACAATGGGCGTATATGTGCGTGACTTATTTCTCGGGCAGGTAAGGTGCCACCTCCAAAACCGATCTTTTAGAGAATATTTTAGCACAGCGATGCTATATACACTCATGTATAATTGTATTTCACTCTTGTTCCCATGATTCACTTGGACATTTATCTTGATTGCAGTATTATTTCGACACACTACTACCCCGCATTCCTGTTCCTGTTATGCGGGCAGCAGTTGCCAATCTTGAAAAGATGAATCTGCCGACCAAACCCTCTGGGTCGATTGGGGACTCTAGTCGTGGATCTGAGGAAACTTCTCGCCGGCCACCTTCTGTCAAAGCTTCTCTTTCAGTGTCCTTTGGTCAACGTGCGCCTCATCGTGCATCAACTAGAGATTCATCTCCCATCCGACGAACAATTGCACCATCACCCTATGATAAGTATGGTGCAAATGATTCAAGACGGTCCCCTAGCACGCGCCGGAGTCAAAGCCGTGATTTATCTGATCGAGAGAATTCTGAAAGGGATAGGGGCCAGGACAGAGAGAGGGACAAGGAAACAACTAGGGACAGAGACCGTGATAGGGATAGGGATAGGGATTGGTATAGGGACCATGAAAGAGAAAGGGAGAGGGGAAGGGAGAGGGATAGAGATAGAAGGTATGATTACGATAGAGATCGTGAAAGGGACAGAGACAGGAGGCATGATTATGACAGAGATCGGGGAAGGGATAGAGACAGGAGGTATGATTATGATCGAAGCTCAATAGAGAGAAGCAGGAGAGACTACGAGAGGAGCAGGAGCCTTAGTAGGAGTAGAAGCCGCAGCCGAAGCTTGCATGATCAAGGTACCAGTCTTGATCAACAGCGAACTCCACCTAGAGATGAAAGCAAGGAGAAGAAGCCTGCATCTAGCAATCTGGCCAAGCTTAAAGATCTATATGGTGACTTTGGCAATCAAAAGGATAATGTAGGCAATGGCAGGGCTCAAAACCGAGATACAAGTACCGAGGAGGTTATCAGACTTGGTGGTTCTACATGGAGATAGTCGGTGACGTTTACATGTGTCATTTGGATACTCTCTCACCCTCACCTGCCAAGAAGAGCACGTTGTTGGCTAGCCTTTCGTCGAAGAGGAATATACACCTGATAGCAGCAGCGAGGACATAACTGTTTCGTGTTCCTGCAGTCGGGCAGAGCTGTGTGTAAACTTGGATTTCGATTACTATTCTAGGCTTGTGTTATAATGTCCCTTTGTTTTGTTCAGACATTATTACTATGTTAGATGGGAGCTAACTTCAACTACTTAGCTATTGACAAACACGTATAAGACTCATTCATCATTGCTTCTCTTCTATATGCTATCATTATTCCCTTTTTTTATCAGATATGAAGAAACACATGATTTGCCCAAATGCGTTCAAGTTTAAAAGTATTATAGCAAATTGACTTGTCAGACTCTTGGAGCCCGAGTTATCCTTTTTTATTTATCAAATGATTTCCATTTAAAAGCCCACCAAGTTAAAGCATGATAAAGGTAAAAGCTTTTTATTTATCAAATGATTTCCATTGAAAAGTCCACCAAGTTAAATCACGATGAAGTAAAAGCTCAATCTCTGAATGACTCATTTTTGATACAATCTTTTGAAACTTGGGGGCAGTACAACGTATAGCTCAAAGTTTGATCAATACAGCAGAAGCAACAATACTAGACAGACTAGGATAATGTATTTGAAGGATTAGAATATGGAACAAAAACTCTTAATAAATCTAACTCGAC
>JBDJHY010000087.1:5171280-5181349 GCA_039654485.1 Withania somnifera
GGGTGGGGACAGGGAAATAGGAGAGGGAATTACATTGTGGGAATCAAACTTTCACCATCTGAGCTACTAAAATTTTCCTTTTTTCTCAACCTATTTGTGTTTTTGTGGTAATTATGTTTGTATGAGCTGGAGGGTGTATTTTTGGTAGGAGGAAGAGTTTGAGTTTGAGCGATATTTTCTTTTCATCTGTAAATGTTTGCAGGGAAAAGAAATTTATTTTCATATTCAAGTGTCATTTGAATGCAATTTGGGTCTTATTGTTGAGGAAATAGCTGAAAACGTTGTTGGCCATTTTGTTTGGTTCAGTTTCATGTTTTGTTGCCTGCTTTTTGTTTGGTTTTCTCGAGCTAGTTTTATTTTAGGTGGTATTTCATTTATGCAGTTTCCTATGAGATATAGGGTGTATTGTGGCTTGAGGAATTAGTGGTAAGAAGTGTAGCTAGATGTAAAGATTGTTTTTTCCTTGGTTGTCTACTAGTGGAAGTTAGTTGAACATCATATAGATGAGTTGATAGGTGTGTTAGCTGCACCTATGCCTATTACCCAATGGAAAGCTATAAGGTTAGTCTCCCTGCTCCGTCTGGATGAAGTAGTGGATCCATAACAGCAATAAAGTAATAATTTCGTCGATGTTTGAGGGAAGCACCGGTATACTTACATAAAATCTCATGTTTGCCAAGAGTCTTTTTGTTTTTGTAATAGACTTGTGGTTGCATATTTGCAGATGGCTGTTTTAGAGGCCTTTTAGTTAACTCGTTATTTTCCTTGAAAGATTACTGTTTACTATTGCGATGAAATGGAGCTAAATAGAGCTGAACGAACAAAGATAATTCATATAGTCTATCACAAGTAAGTCAGATTTACACTGATTGGTTGTATGAATATGCCAAGCAATAATGATCATTTAGTGGTTTCTTAGCTCAAACTTGGTTATATCAGTGTACATTTTTTACGAGTTCACTTTTCCTGTGACAGGTAATTCAGAATCTGAACCTCAATCTTTTCCAATATCATTTTTTGTTGTTGGCCACGCAAGGGGAGGAAAAGATAACACTCTGGTGTCTACATCATAAGAGCATGTCTGAAGTTAAAACTTCTGGGCGACCTATTGACCAGTTATTGGAGAAGGTTCTCTGCATGAACATTTTATCTTCTGATTACTTCAGAGACCTATTGCGCCTGAAAACTTATCATGAAGTGATTGATGAAATCTATAATCAAGTTGACCATGTGGAACCATGGATGACTGGCAACTGTCGTGGTCCTTCAACAGCCTTCTGTCTTCTCTACAAGTTCTTTACCATGAAACTTACTATCAAGCAAATGCATGGCCTATTAAAGCATCCAGATTCTCCGTACATTAGAGCTGTAAGTGGTGTTCTGTATCTTACATTTTGTCTATTAGATTTGTTGTTCCCTTAGCTGGGAATTGTACTGGCTGTGATTCCCTATGAATTTTTATATAGATATTTAGGGGATGTTTGCCTTTTATTGTCAGCTGATGATCATGCCTGTTTAGTTGTAGACTAGTAGTGCATATATTTTTCCTCTTTAAAACATTTATTCCGTTTTAGATTTTGCCTGGACTAGACTTTATAACCATTAATGAATTTGAGATTTTTTGATGCTGTTGGTTGGCTTGGAAGTTGGTCCAATCTGTGATGCTATTGTTGTTCCCATAGCTTTAACCGCCTCTAACAGTATCTTCTATTAAAAGATTTCTATTTTTAAGTGAAGGAGTGGAACTCGTCCGTGGAATGTGGCTGATAGGGGTGCGCATACGTTTCTTTGATTCAATTATATAGAACTTCGGTTCGGTTCGTCGGTTTTCACTTTTGAAAAAGTGTGCACTGAACCAAACTGATTCAGTTCTTTTCGGTTTTTATCAGTGTTATCAAAGGCCCGTGCTCTTAATCCCTAAAGCGAAGCACAAAACATGTTGAGCCTTCGCCTTGCTTTATGTGCGCTTCACTGTCATCACCTACGGTCCAACCAATTGAAAGAGAATCAATAGATTCCTTTTCGGGAGCAATTTATCCTTCCCGAACCGCAGCTTTATCAGAACATGGAATGTGAAGTACATAGGATTGATTTTACTTCCCACCTAGCTACTCTAGGTTGGGGGTGGGGCCCTGGGAAGAAGTTATAGACACCTTTCCATAAAGACCAATTCCTTTTTTATTTGGGAATTTTGACTACACCCCAATTCTGAGCTTTAGGTTACTCTTTCCAAGTGACCTGTCAGGTCCAGGGCATCCCATTCCTTTGTCCAGAACAAGAAGTGATGCCATGAGAATAAGAGGGTCCTTTCAAACAAAATCAAGGCAAAGAAAAGAGGTCTAGTTAGTACCCAGCCGGGCCTCTTTTGTTCCAACGAATTTGAAAACAAGAATACCTGTTATAGTTGTAATATTTCATCAAGTTTCTAAGGCATATTTTTCCTTGTCAATGTGTCTCTTCTGAAGAGGCGACACTAAACAATTGATAGTTCACTTCCGCATAATTGTTTCTCAATGTCTTTGTTCATATATTTGTCATGCATGCTTATAACTATTAGTATTGGACTGACATGAATATATCTATTTATGCTCCCTTTTGTTGAAGCTCACCCTTTTATGGCACTTTGCGCTTTAAGCTCCGATAGACGTTAGACCCTTTTTGTGCTTTTCGCTTTTAATAACACTGTCTTTTATCAACTTCAGTTCGGTGTTTTTAAATTGGTTTTTTCGGTGCAAATGGAAAATAAGGACCAAATATCAAAATATTAGAAGCTGAAAATAATGAGAACATTTCAACCGCTTGCAGCCCAATGCCCCAGCAAGTGGACTGCCTCACTGCTGTAACGCCTACTGTCCTGTGTCCCAAAAGCAGGAGGGAAAAGAAAATATTACTTCCACACTTTCAATAACTGTTGATAGACAATCACTGTGTTATAAGGAGTTTTTACAGAGAATTGACCCACTTCATCCTTTAGGTGATATTGAAGATTGAGGCATACCGAGTTCGTTTTTTCTTTACCAGCTAGGTTATGTCGTACTTTTCACTCTCTCTATTCGTTTCTGCTAAATGCTGCAGAAAGCTAACAAAATTACCTTTTGTCTTTGCTGATGGTTAGATTTAAGCAAACTAGAACCAACTCCTCCACTTCCTTGTCATCCCCTTCAGTGCTTTACCAAGTAATGAATCAAATGTGGCTTTTGGAATTCCATGAATGCACAGTAGTTCCTATCATGATCCATTAGAAGTAGCACATGTATGTGAAAGAGAACACGGTTGCATTCCCAATTAAAGCATGCCCCTGCTTCCTCAAACTCGTGGACTTTTGTTTTCTTGCATTGGTGTACTTGCATTCTTGAGCCTCTTGCAGTGGATTTAATGATTGTATTATTCTTTTGCAGATTGGGTTCCTTTATCTGAGATATCTTGGTGATTTTAAGACATTATGGGGTTGGTATGAGCCTTATCTCAAAGATGATGAGGTAAGCATGAAATGCTCTACCTGAGCTAGATCATTCTATTGTGTTATTCTGGATTGAGATGATGCATTAGAACACTCTATTAGAATTCTGGCATTTTGCATACAAACAACATGTCCGTCAATTCCAATTACTTCCACGCTATAGATTTGTTTGCAACTTTGTATATTCTCGTCAATTTCATGGGATATAGTGTTTGAAGGAGAGATGCCATCATTTGTTACCATCTTTTCTCTCGTCAATCTGCTCATCATATTGCCTTTGCCTCTATAATTTATTTCCTGCCCGGCTGCCCCTTCTGAAATGATTATGCTTTTCCTCTCTGCCTTTGGTTTTTTCTAAAAACCTGATCTATCTTTAAATCAGAATATTTTAAGCTTAATGGTCTCCTTTGAATCACCGAACAACTATTTCTACTGCAAGAGCTTACTTTCCATTAGCTTTAGTGGTAGAATTGTCTGTATTTCTCTCTTTTTAGAGTCTGTTAGGCCAAGCTTCCAGAATCTGCTTATATTGGAAAGTGCTATTATCAGAAGTTATTTTGGAAAAAGTACTTCTAGAGAGCAGCAGTTTGTCTTTGGCTAATCAATTTGACAAGCACTGTTGCCAATATTATAGCAGTACTTTGTGCTTGGCTAATGTTCCAAAAGTGCTTTTGGGGAAAGCTACTTTTTTAACTTTCTTAAAAAAAACAGCTTCTACTACTAAAACTCGAAAGCACTTATTTTTTCCTTAAAAAGTTTGGTCAAGCACCTCAAATTTCTAAATTAAGCACTTTTGGCTTCCTAGAAGCTTTGGTCAAACAGGCTATTAGTATGCATAGAACCATGTTGCTCTCAGCTCTACTTCTGAGAAAATTGATCTTGATTGTATGCTGTAAGTGTTACATGATCTGTGCATTCTTTATGCTATGATTCTCTCACCTTATGCCTTAGGATGCAAGGACCACTCTTCCTTGAAGGTGCGTGGGCATGATTTTTTTTGCAGGTGAACTGATTTTAATATTCGTATGGTGGTATACTTCTGATATTTTACCTTTTACTCTTTATTTTTCTACAGTTTCCATCTTCTATTCCTTCTTTTTTCTGTGAACCGGGTTTTTGAAGCAGTGGGAGAATTTTCAGTAGTTTTAACAGCATCTTGGAACACTGAACCATTATGTCTTTAGTTTGTTCACCTCCAATATTTATTCTTCATGGTCAGAGTTGATTTTTGGAGCTCATTCTGATTATTAACTATTTTTGTCAGGAATTCTCTCCTGGATCCAGTGGCCGAATGACCACAATGGGCGTATATGTGCGTGACTTGTTTCTCGGGCAGGTAAGGTGCCACCTCCAAAACCCACCTTTAGAGAAGATATTTTAGCAGTGATGCACTAGATACATACTCATGAAGTTTCTAATGGATGCTCATCTATTGGGTTCGATGTCGCCTTTATTTTATTTGCTAACTTTGCAAAGTAGAACATCATGGCTGTAGCTTAGTCAATAGTGAAGCAATTCAGCCAAACGACTTAGAGGCTAGATAATTCTTTCAGCTCTTGCTCTGGAATATGTTCGATTTAACAGCTGAATGATGAAAAGACAATTATGTGAAAGTTTTTGCCTGTTTCTGCCGCTGCAATAGAAGTGCTTATACTTGATAAAAGTATCTGAGTCTTGCTTTCATGTATTTTTTTCCTTATCTCGGGCGGTCTACATCTTCCGATTATGATAATTAATGCATTTTTGAACTGACGGGTGTAACTCATGCATCTATCATTTTTCACAGCACATAGGAGCCTGTTCTGGAGCTTCATATGCATCAATTACCACCCGAGATTTTCTTGGATAATGCTATTATCGTATTTCACTGCTGTTCCTGTGATTCACTTGCACATTTTTCTATATTGCAGTATTATTTTGACACACTACTACCCCGCATTCCTGTTGCTGCTATGCGGGCAGCAGTTGCCAATCTTGAAAAGATGAATCTGCCGACCAAACCCTCTGGGTCGATTGGTGACTCTAGTCGCGGAACTGAGGAAACTTCTCGTAGGCCACCTTCTGTCAAAGCTTCCCTTTCAGTGTCCTTTGGTCAACGTGCACCGCATCGGGCATCAACTAGAGATTCATCTCCCATCCGACGAACAGTTGCACCATCACCCTATGATAAGGATGGTGCAAATGATTCAAGACGGTCCCCTAGCATGCGCCGGAGTCAAAGCTGTGATTTATCTGATCGAGAAAATTCTGAAAGGGATAGGGGCCGGGACAGAGAGAGGGACAAGGAAAGAACTAGAGACAGAGACCGTGATAGGGATAGGGATCGGTACAGGGACCAGGAAAGAGAAAGGGAAAGGGGCAGGGATCGGGATAAAGATAGGAGGTATGATCACGAAAGAGATCGTGAAAGAGATAGAGATAGGAGACATGATTATGACAGAGATCGGGGAAGGGATAGATACCGGCGGTATGATTATGATCGGAGGTCAATAGAGAGAAACAGAAGAGACTACAGGAGGAGCAGGAGCCGTAGTAGGAGTAGGAGCCACAGTCGAAACTTGCATGATCAAGGTACCAGTCTTGATCAACAGCGAACTCCACCTAGAGATGAAAGCAAGGAGAAGAAACCTGCCTCTAGCAATCTGGCCAAGCTTAAAGATCTGTATGGTGACTTCAGCAATCGAAAGGAGAACATAGGCGATGACAGGGCGGCTCCAAATAGGGATACAAGTACTGAGGAGGTTATCAGACTTGGTGGTTCGTGGAGATAGTTGGTCACATTTTACAAGTACTGAGGAGGTTATCAGACTTGGTGGTTCGTGGAGATAGTTGGTCACATTTACATGAAGTGTCATTTGGATACACTTTCACTCACACTTGCCCAGAAGAGCACGTTGTTGGCTAGCCTTCGTCTAAGAGGAATACGCAACTTATAGCTGCAGTAAGGACATACTGTTTCATGATCGTGTCGGGCAGAGCTATGTGTAAACTTGGATTTCCTTTACTATTTTAGACTTGTGTTACACTATTGAATGGATTTCAAATGCCCCTTTGTTCAAACATTATTACTATGTTAGGTGGAGCTGATTACTACGTAGCTATTGACAAACACTTAAAAAGACATCATTGCAAGATTTGCTTTGCTTATTCCCTCTTCTTGGCAGATATGAGCAGTTTAACTTGCATTTGTGAATACCGTCTTTCGGGGACAATCAAATCTCTTTATAATGGTGTGCTTATCTGAATGTTCTTTTACTGCTATAACGAGATGCTATTATAGAGAGTATACAGTATAACATAATGTAAAACTCAGATTCCAAGATAAACTAAGCCATTATAGTGAAATATTATAACAGTCAATTAGAAAAAATTGACCATACGTAGAGACCATGTGGGAATATGCATGTCCACATCCAAGAACGAGGGACATGTAGGGCGGTGGGCGGCTCTGATACAATCTTAGGAGAACTACACCGTAAAAGAACATGAGGGACACAGAGGGCAACGGGTAAGCCTCACATCTGCCACTCATTTAACTGATGTGCAACTCAAGTCGTCTTCCTTGCAATAATATCAAGCAAGATTATAAGTCGAAGTTGAAATCAAGATTTAAAACAAATTGCACATTGCTCAATAAATGAATGACTCATTTTTGATACAATCTTTTGAAACTTGGGACCAGTACAATGTATAGCTCAAAGTCTGCACAATACAGTAAAAGGAATAATATTAGACAGACTAGGATAATGTGTTGGGAGTATTAGAATATGGAACAAAAACTCTATTAAATCTATTACTCGAGACATAAATTGCCGAGCTGTAGCTGAAAAATGGCATAAAGTTCTTAATTTTCCGGTGTAAAATAATAATACATGCTTCATCATCTCAAGAGATCCTAAGATCCTACAAGGTCTTGTTGGATACCGCATTGCTCTACCAGATCCATAAAGCATTCTGTACGGGAGGGAAGACCGTCGTACCAGCTTCCTACTCGCACTTGATTGACCGGTATATATGACGGACAAAAAATAGAGCTGCACGGAAACCAACACTCCCGAGCATGAGAAAGAAACCATAGCAGATGCAAGCCATGTATCCAAAGAAGAATGACGTTTGCATGAATCCAGACATATCAGAACGGGCATAATAGTAATACAAGCAGTAACCGTAGATGAACAGTCCAGTCGATCCACCACAAAGGAAAGCCCTATTAAGATCAAACGTGTATACGAGTTAGGAATGTATCATGCATGTCAAATAAACATATTGCAATGTATCATGCATGTCAAATAAACATATTGCAAAGTGTTTATCGAATTTTTAAATTCTTCGCTTACGGAGACATCTTGTTAATTTGACTTTCATGGCTGCTACTATAGTGAAATGTTATTATATATGTATAATGACATTTGACATATAGATCTCATTTAGCTGGCATTTGACGTGTAGATCTCATTTAGCTATTATAAACAAAACTAATTTTTTGCATACTCTTGTTTAATAGCTAAATGAGATCTACCCGTCAATTGCCAGAATACATATTTAACAATACCTCACTATATCAGCCATGAAACTAGTATCAGCCATGAAACTTTTAGACAGACGAGCGCTGCCACTAAAGAGAGATTTGACTATAGTACTGGTAAGAAAGATCAAGGAATAGTCACACGAGTAAATAACAGACATACCTCCACCACCATTCATGATCTTCAGCAGCGAGTTGGAAGTACGTCAAGGCCACGGTTATAAAAGCAGTGACAATTATAAGAATAATGAAGACAATAAATAAGATGCTGTATATCGTGTAAATCCTGTGACCCCAAACACTCGCAAATATATAGTAAAGTTCAATATATATGGCGCTGAAAGGTAAAAATCCAGCCATTGCCATTTGAGGTAAAGTTCCGCGGTACCAAGGTAATGGTGGGATCTCTCTTGGATATTTGGTGGTTCGACAAGGAGCTTGGAACTCAGCCCTGCTGTTCTTACCAGCAATTCCTCCCAATACAAGCAAAGGTGATGTTACAAGAGCCCATATTAGAAAGATAACCACAATGGTTCCAAAAGGAAGTGCAGCAGTGGCACTGTATAAAATTGCTACACTGTTAAGGAAACAGAATGTGAGAAACAGCGGTCCACAAAATAAACCTCCAGTCAATATCAAATTCCTGACCTGCAGGGAAGAAAGGAAATCCAATGATTAATTTTGTTGTATGCTTCCGTTTTCAACTTTTTGTTTCATTAGCTAAGGCAACGATGAACTAAACAAATGCAGAGACATAATAGTTATGTGATGACATAGACAAAACAAAAAAAATGAAGCATGTAATCTATATTGGTCTTGACCAAGTGCAAGCCGTAAAATATGAAGTTAATTGCATCACAGAACAAAGATAAACTGCTTCTCTAAATAACAACTCAGCCTCCTTGATGTTTTATGCAGAAGGAATAAGTAACAAATCATCTATCATACAAAACATCACCCCCCTAAATCAAGGAAAAAGAAAACTCTACGTTTTGCCTGCTCGAATTGGATTTTTGAGTAACCAAGTTCTGTTTTTTCCTTTGATTAGCAAAACAACAATGAGATAGCAGATGAATCATCTAAACCCTTAATATATTGGGTCAAAGTTATGCCATTAGAATATGTGTCTTCAGCAAACAAATAACTTGACTTGCTATGTAACAAACCTTCAATTTTTCAATGCCTAATAAAAGGATAGATAAAATATTGCGGGAAAAAAAAAGCTTTTATGCTTGTTTCGGGATGATAAGTAAGCAAGCATACAGAAAGAGGGATTTAAAGTTAATATAGAAGACAAAATTCTCAAACTACATTCAAATGGAAAAGCAATATGATAGAGACAAGAAAACAAACCCAGTTTGTCCCTTCTAGCTGGCAATAGAAAGAGGCAGCAGTATAGCCTGCAATGCCAGATGTGAGAGCATATATGACAACCAGTGCTGTGAATAGGGCTCCGCGGTTGTATGGATAGAAAACACCAACAAGTGAGAGAAGGAAAATAAAGATGGTCCTACGAATTGAAAGAAAACAAAGTGTTAGCAAAGGCATTTTTTGAGACGATAAATTCCCTAATTGCCAAGTACGAAGCTGTTAGATTAAATAAACATTCAATGGACTTTTGAATATTCTACCGAAAGCTTTATCTTTTGAAAAATTAAACCATTTAAAAAAATACTTACAGTGTGAATAGCTGGGTGCCACTACCAAGTGCAGCAGCCATCAAGGATTTGTGACTTGGGTATCTAAAAACATCACCATGAATGTATTTCCACCCAGTTTCTTCTTGGTCATCAGCTGCCTCCTCATCATGTGCATACCTTAATAAGAAAATATGAATAATATTTGAGCGAAAGACTAAGACAAAATTTTGTCACAAAAGAACACGAAAAGTACATACCAAACAAAATTATTACGTACTTGACAAAGTCATTCTTAAGGACCCGCATAAGAATTGTGGCAAGAAAACCAGTTAAGAGAAGAACTGTCACACAGGAATTGATAATTGAGAACCAATGGATTTCCAAGTGATGCGGCAATGATGAAGACTGTGAGTACTTCTCCATTCTCTTTTCAAAAGGTGTTTT
>JBDJHY010000087.1:5229965-5240808 GCA_039654485.1 Withania somnifera
TGTTTAGCAGGTCGTCACTTGGGGGGGGGGGGGGTTTCAAGAGTTCTCAGCTCAAACTGAGTCGATTGTACGTATCCCAAAAAAATTCATACGCTAACCAATTTTTATTTCTGGCGAATATGTTTCAAAAAAGGGCTAGGCCTACCTTTTCAAAGCACCACAGCACATTTAATAGGTCGTCACGGGTGTACCAGAGAAGGTTAGATATTAGAAACTGATGAAATAGTAATGGAATTATTTATACAATTATAAGAGAAGCTCAATCATTACACTGATAAGGCAACTAATTATTCTACAGAGAACCCCACAGCAGAATGTTCATATGAAAGAAGCTGAAGCCAAGATATTAACATATATAAACACCTTCATAGTTCTATGTACATAATAAAGTAGCTGAAACCAAACCAGAGAGACCTGCACGATACAACACGCCTAGCTGCTTAAGGTAGCACACTTTTATCCTCCTCATCCTTCTGGACCTCAGCTAAAAGTGGAAACGCGTGAAGACCAACTTTAGACATCTACAATCTTCAGTATTTCTCTGCTTATGTTCCCTACGGGGATATCAGGGGCACAACCGAGGCGCTGCTGTCCTCATGTTGCCATCTGATCAGATCTTTGGCCATGCCTCATCAGAAATCAAAATTGAAACTATATGAGCAAACTTATACAGGGATCACATCTGCATTTTGACTGTCTTCACACGTCAAGATGAGACCTTCGATGTAAGTAGGAAGAAGAAAACGGGTCCACTGACATCCTGTTGAAATAGGCTCTGTTGGTGGAACAATCATTAGGACGTTGTCATGGCGCCTTACAACCCCCATTACACTTACAGTGCTTCCTTCTTTGATGTAACTGTCATTGGGAGCAACCATAAAGAATCAGCTAGTCTCATAAACTGTCACAAAATTATAATTGACGCATAAATATGAGCTATTAAACTCGTGAATTGCGGAGATAAGCCGATAATCCACAACTTACCCTTCTTTGAGGCGCATTATGCGGTCATCACTTGAGAGGCTCCGATCAGTAAGCCAGCGCAGGAAGTTGGGAGACAACTCCCTGTTACTCTTTGTTACATCAACGACTGTGGTTGGCTTGACAAATGGGACAACTTTTGCTCCATAACCTGCCTTCACCATAGCTCTTAATCCGGACTGGAAGTCCGAGATATAGAAATCAGCCACATATTTCTGTTATCAAGAGGTAAAAAAACTACCCATAAATTCCCAATAGGAGTTCTGGACAAAATATTTGGAGTTAGAGCCAATACCGAAACCCGGTTGGCAAGAAGCATCAATGTAATACAGCATCAGAAAAATTTACTATCACTAAAACTACAGGACGTCATCAACCATGCAAAAGGTAACCTGCCGAACCCTTAGTCAGGAAATTAGCATATGATGAAGTTTCTGAAATTGAATAAGTCCAGTTGTTAGCATATGATGTTGATCAGGATGCCTATTGACATTCCACAGACTTGCTTGAGTTGGCATGTCATGTAAATTTGTTCAACCTTGAACAGTGATAGCCCATAGTAGGCCTTTAGACATTTTATAAACTTGCAATAATTAACAACTCAACATTGGACAGCAAGTCTATGGGCTCCCACATGCCTCTGTCACAACCTTTCAACTCATAAAGCTAACAGAACTTTATTCAAGTTCCTACATAATAAAACTATAATACTATGGCAGTCACTTGGAAGCATTACAAACTTCTCATGGGGATAAAATGATATAGGGACCAACAGCAAGTATATCTTTGCAACTGCACTATAAAAGAATAATGATATACTTGAGATAAAAACACCAAGATGGGCAAAACGAATTCAGGCTGTCAAGCAAGCCTAGAAACACAATAATTATACGCAAAACTAACCTCTGAATGCCTGCGTCCCCAGGAAAAGCAACGGTGGCTGGGATGTGCCGATATTCCACCCCAACCTTTATATTCGTACAGTTCTGTAGAAGCATAGATGCATCTCGGTGTCTGCTGAAAAGAAGTTTCAAGCGGGATACTTCCGCAAGTGACAACCTACACAAAACCATATATTATATCCTTCGTATTGCTCTCGAAATTTAACGTAGAAATGGATATCTGACTACACCCTAACAACATGCTATAAAAATTCGAAACAAACATTAATAGCTGTGAGCTATTCTCTCTGAAGTTTCCATTCAAAGGCTCTTGAATATGAGAATTGTTTTTATCAAGAAAATGTGTAAAACATTCTGTAAAGTCTCCAGCCAAATATGCAGAACCCACCTCAGAGTATTTAAAACTAGGCATTCAATCCCACCAGTTAACCATCATACTTTAAGTAATCTTGCAGTCTCGAAGGATGGTTAATGGAACCTTTAAGATGGGACTCCTGGAAACTGATTTACAGAATCTCAGGCCACAAGATTGAAAACATCTTATTACTGTAGGAAAATGGAAAGTTTGGGGATCACTACCACATCCTGGATTTTCTCTCTTCCTCTGTCTCTATTTTTTTCATTTGTTTCATTAAGAGGGTGTTTGGATGAGCTAATAGCTTTATAAGCCAAAAGCCATAAATTAGGAATATCAACTTATGGCTTTTGACTTATTTTTATCATTTTAGCTTTAAAATAAGTGCTTAAAAGCACTTTCTAAATTTACTCAAACACTTCAAAAGTGCTTAAAAGTTATTTTGGCTTAAAAGCACTAAAAATAAGTCAATCCAAACAAACTCTAAAGAAAACTTGTGCTTGGATTTTACTATCAGTAAAACTTTACTCGATATTTAACTTGTCTTCATCTTATGCAAGGGCTTGAAGGCAAAGAGGAGAGGGAGCAGGGTGGTGGTAGTGGTTAAGAATATGCTTGCGATTACAGGAATAAGAGGCAGGGAGATAGGGCTTTGGTCTAGTGGTATGAGGCAGCACAGCAAAAGTCTGGTATATAAATGGAGAAGGATAGAGTATGGGGCTATTATCTATCGAGTTTGGAAGAGTGCACCACGATCCTCATAATTCCTCGGTTATCAAAAAATTAAGGCACACACATTCAATTTTTATGCATATTTCACAACCATTACTTAGGGAGGTTACAAAAGTGCAACTTCCTTTTGATAACCGAGAGATTTCTGAGGGAAAGCTGATGCAAGGTTTGATACTCAGTAAATAATAGACTTGCCCTCTACCCTTCTCCACTTAAATACCAAGCTTTTACTTCACTGCAGGATACAAACCCATGACGTACGTCTAACCAGCACATCACGTGTTGTGCTCTTATCACTAAACAAAAGGCCCTCAGCGGCAACACAAATGCAATTTAATCCCAGATTCATCATTCTACTTTTCTAACTAGGAGTGCTCAAGGTTCATATGCCTCAAATTTACACTAGTAAAAGAATCTCCTTAGTTGCCACTTTAACAATACAGCATAAATACCAACATGAAGTTGAAATTTTCACCTTGATCTAAACTATCCAACTAAAATCACCTTTTTTATAAAAATGGTGTCTGGCTTAGTTCCTACACACCTCGACTAGTTACACAAAATTGTCCTACTCAAGCATCTCACATTTAAAAGAGCCTTCAATCGTAGTTCCTGAGCGTAGTTCAAGCGGCAAAAGTTGAGTGACTTCTGACTTAAGTCACATGCTTGAGTGTTGCACCATTCAAACTAAACTTGGTATTTAAGATGAGAAGGTTAGAGGGGCGGGCCCGCTAACATTGATTTCTGAAGATTGCAGTTGGTCATAGTTATATATAAAAAAGACTACTCTTCAATATACTAAAATACTCGTTCTCCACTGAACTTTTCTCTTTTCTTTTTTGTTTTTGGATAATCCTGGTGTTCGGGCCAGCTTTCGCGCACCTCGACTAATTTCAAGGGATATCTGTGACCTCCCACCAACAATAGATATCACATAACTCTGTCCATTAGTGCTATAATGGATGGAAGAATCATGAAGTTTTTTCTTTGTCTCTGATGGGATTTGAACTTTTCTCTTTGATCCAATGTATTTCAAATTTAAGGAAATTTAAAATATATTTATAAGAATCTTATGACTGAAAATTGCATAAAATGCATATTCCGCAAGAGGCATGGCTAGTAAAATTTCATGAGCTTTCATTCTTCTACTGTGGCGGCTATGCTTAAATTCTCTTTTTGATTCATTTATGTCATCGAGCTGTGGCCAAACTAGTATACATAGATCCGCCACGTACTCTGTATACGATTAAGATATTATGTCTGAGATGCTCTTTTTTTGGGATAAGCGTGGTGTTCGGGCCACCTTTCGCACACCTCGACTAAATCATTGGGATACCTGTCACCTCCCACCAGCAACAGTTACCAGGTAACTAGTCTACCAAGGCTAAGACAAATAGAAAGAATCACCTAATATTTTGTGTTATTGTCGAGATTTGAACTTGACCACTACGCTACATCCTTGGGTGCTATTATGTCTACCATGGGACTTATTTAGCTAGTTAACTCTATATCATGGATTACATTGGTATTTAAACTACCATTTGTCGCCTTGTAATGTTTAATAAGTCGGTGTTGAGACCACAAGGGTCGTGGCTGGGTGCCCATCACAGATCCCATAGATTTGTGTCTTGACACTATCCCCTCTGCCATTCCTACAACAAATTCTTCCCCATTAAGAACCTAGAAACTTTTAAGAGTATCAATACCCTCTGCAACCACAGATAAAGTTACATGCTTAACCCAACCTTAAGCAGAATCTTGGTTACTTCTAACTAACCAATATGGACATATTTTTTGTCTAACTCAAAATCAAAGCACAATAAAGATCCTCACATATAGAATCTCATTCCAGAACATAAGCAATCTTTACTAATCTATATACCTCCAAGGACAAAATGGTAAATCTCCAAAGTATCATCAATTATGTCCAGCTAAACCAACTACTATTTACTACCACCAAATGACAAAACCATAACTTTAAGACAAGAATTAGACACATCAACCTCACTAGATCATGCTCAATACTCTCTTTGCTTCAATTTGTTTGCCTTACTGTATTTTTTAGTCCGCTTCAAAAAACTGTGTTTCCTCCTTTGGCAACACTTTAATTTCAAGTTTCCACATGTCATGTTTAGAAAATTTTGGAACATTCTACCTATATTTGGCTTGCGTTTGGACCGGGGCGAAATCTAGTAAGGCAGCAGGGGTTTCACCCAAACCCACTCGCTAAAAAATCACCATGTACATATAAAATATACCTTTTGTATTTCTGTACATATATCAAATTCGAACCACCTGAACAATGAATAAAAGCTAGTTAGAACCCTCTGAGGAAAAAATTCTGGATTCGCCCCTTGTCTGGGACATGCGATATGAAGTTATAATTTCAAATCAGAGTTTGGACACGCGATATGAAATCACAAACCCTCATCAAGGAGCCCAACTTTAAAATTAATTGATTCCATATCGTTGTCCAGATGAACCCTTAGTTTAAGACCACAAGATTCAAAAGCTTGTTACTTTTTTTAAACTCCACATCGAATCAAAATCAAACAAACAAATCAAAACGGAGAGAGTAACAAAGAATGCAAATTGAGAACTAATATAAGCAAAAAAGCTAGAATATGGATGTGAAATTACCCCAGTGACCTTGACAAATTGTCCATCAATGGCACCTCTAAGCTCAGCATCAGGATACCTCTTCAAATAACTCAACAATCCTCGTTCTTTAAACGCGAAATTCCACAGTAAAATCACCACCATTGGAGCTAAAACCCCACCAACTGCTACAAGAATCATTGCCTTTTTCACTGTCACCATTAGAAAACCACCTACTACTAAACCCATCAACACAACTACAAGAAAAACCCACATTGCCACTCTTGATACCCTAAATCCCATCTTCACCTCATCATTCAAGCTCGTCACCGACGAACCGTACACCACTTTCTTAAACGAACCGGCCGTTTCAAGCTGACCCGATCTCCGAACGGTGTTGGAACTCAATGGACCGGATGTTATTAAACCGGTTGGTTGAATTGGAGTCATAAGCAGCTGACCCGATGAAGACTTCCTCGGCATAGAGCCCGAGTTACCGACGTTGTGACTAACATGGCCTGAGTTCGGGCCGGAGCTAGTGAGTTTGTGAGCGTTCGGGCCAGAGTTCGGGCCCGATCTCACAGATCCACTATTATGCTGTGAAGCAGATGAGCTCCGGGGTTTGAGAATGGGTGGCGGGCCCGGAAAGTCAGCTGACCCACCACCAAAGCCAACACCAACACCGTACATTTTCCCAAGCTCACCGGACTTCTTGACGTCGCCGCCGGTGTACGGAACTGCACGGGAACCCATTGTAGGTTGACGTTCCTTGAGGTGTTCTGGTCGACCCGAAACGATTAACCCGTTGCTTAGCTGATGTGACCCGGTTCGTGAACCCATTTTTTTTTTTTTTGAGAGAGAAAAAGTGTGTACTCTCTGTGAAGCTGCAGTGTGAGTGAGTGAGTGAGTGACCGAAGGTGATGAAGGAAATGGAGGGAGTGGAGTATGAAAGAACAAAAATGGGGCTAAGCTTTTACAATAATGATGTTTGTGTCCCTTGTCTATAAATGTTCACTACAACGTGAGCTGTCTTTTCTAGTCATTGTTCTGTCACTATATTAAGCGCTCTTAACATTTAACGTTTTAAAATTTTATGTCGGAGTTCTTTTAAGAAAATGAGTGAATTTTAAATTTAATATGAATATTAAATATTAAATAAAATAATTATTTTAATTTAGTTGTATATTGCGACCTATAGCTATACATTACCGGTCACAAATTTATATCGTGAATATAATTTTTTATAAAAATATTTATAATTTAATTCCTATATACTTCTGGCAACTATATTCATTGGCATATTAAAAAAATAAAGAGTCTATACAAGGAGATGGATAACAAAAGTATAAGAAATTGTATTCATTCCCTATGTTTTCACCTCTATTCATTAGATGTTCGATATTAGCATTGAACTTGATTAAATTATAATTTACTCATTATAAAAATTTTAAAATAATTTGAGGAAAAAAATATAAAATGGAGAAAAGAATTCATATAAGTAAAATAAACATTAAATAATCAACTAAGCTATTAAAAATTTTGATACAATAATTTAAATTCAAAATTTTTAATTAATAATTCTAAGAATTTAATAATCGCATTGCACTACATATTGAATTATTATTGGTAATCATTTTCTATTTATATATTGTTAATATAAAAAAGCATTAACGTTAGGCATCAGATCTTGATTTGACAGTCTACTCCATCAATTTTTGGCTTTTTACGCAAATTAATTTAAATAATCCTTAAATTTTATTTTATTTATTTATTTCTCTCTTTAACTCGTTTGTGTCGGTGACAAATAAACTATTGGGATCTCTATGTCCTAGACTACAATTATCCATGTGAATAACTTGGGCCAAGGTTCCCTAAATATTATTTATTTACTATACAAAGTTCAATCAAATCATTAAAAAAAAAATATTTTAGTAAATAGTGTGTTTAGATAGAAATTTTGGTTAGTGAACAAATCTTCGTTGTTATATTATACAGATGATATAGTTAAATCTCTTTATAATAATATTATTTATTAGTGAAATTTTATTTAGTTTGTATTGTCTTGTGTTTGAAGTTATGACGAGGTTACTTATTTTGGTTAGATTATCTGTTGAACTATTCTATTATTGTCTTGTTCATATTATTTTTTGATACTTTCTGTTATTTTTTATATATACTAATCGTATATTATGATTTTTTTTAAAATTATTTTTATCTTGAGACAGAGTCTATTAAAAATAACTCCAGCTCCTTTACTTCATTTTTGAGCTAATAATATAAACTGCGCTCTTACAACTATCCCCAAACTCTAATTTATGATAAATACTGAATTTATTATTATTATTATTATATTTTATATATATTCAATGGATGCATCTTGATCTTAGAAAAATACAAAAATATTATAAAGGAATCTAGAATAAATATTTAGAAGGTAGTGCAAGATAACTGATTTGTTAAACTAGTAGTCACTTTCCAATCTTGTGTCCAAAAAGGGTAGTTGACCTTTTGTTGTCACAATTTAGACTCATGTTAATGAAACATTATTCTTTGTTGTCACAATTTAGACTCATGTTAATGAAACATTATTCTTTGTTTTTTTTTTTTAAAGATTAATATAAGCTTCTATAAAAAGGGACAATTTTGCAATTAATTATCATATCATAGTCAAATATACCAAGCTATGATCGTATAATGGTAAATGATAATAAAAATTAGTTTTTCATATTATTTATTTTCATTGACTCTTTTTAAAAAAGGTAAGAACTAGTAAATCGAAAATAATTAATTAAGAATTAAAACAATCACCAAGCTTATATTGGCAAAAACTCTTTGCAGCCATTGGAAAAAAATATATACTTGATCCTATTAATATGGGGACTAGAAATAGAATAAAAGGTATATACGTGAATTGAGAATTTTTTAACATAAATTTAAATAAATTGACTCTAAAAAACAAATACCATATTACCTGAGAAAAAAAAAACAATCTTCGATTTTCATCAATTTAAGAAGTTGAGCTAGATATTTAGTAGATTTTTTTCCTACATATTTATTACAACTTGTATTTTTGTAATGGATAAATCATTTATAACTTGTTATTTTATTTATTTAATGTTTCTTAAAATAGCAAGGTTGTTATTTGACGTATAGAGAAATTAATGCATTTTGTTGACTAAATATGGGCAAGGTTTCTAATTTTAAAATTTTAAAATCACACCAACCATATAATCCTATTAATATCATAGAGCTAATCATATGCTGATCTAACAATATAATAATTTTAATAAGACACCAACTATCTTACGCCGTACGGCATCATTTGAGGTTCATTCAAATTCTCTTTAGTAAAAAATTATATTGTTTATATATATATATATATATATATATGTTAAACTTTTTCAACTAATTCAAGTATTTACTTTTTTAAAATTTTGATTCCTTTAATTAAAATTCTGACTCCATCACTGGGTAATAGTGTGAAGATTTGAGATCCCTTTACTCTTAATTAGAGATTTTAAGCTTGAACTCCTCAAAATAAAATAAAAAAATTTCGTGGAAGTGCTATCACCAGAAATGGGCCCTAGAACCAACTAATTAAAAAAAAAAATCTTATTGAAAGCGGTAAAGCATTATCATTAGAAATGTGGTACCACCAATAAATTTAAATTTAATCTAATTTAAATACAAATATCAAATACTAAATGTTAAATAAAAGGAAAGAATACTATTGTAGGGAAACTTGAGCTGCATGAATATGAACACACCTAACTTTAGGCTTAAGAAAGCTATTTTTGTACGATATGTTTGCTTTTGCTTGTCATTATTATTGACAATTGATAACACTTAGCTACTAACTATGATGGTTAGCTACTTGGCTTCTACTAATTGATTTTAACAATGTCAAGTGCTACTAGGGATTTTGATCACTAAAGAAAATATTAAAAAATAAATATACGAAAAACTTAATAAAAATTTAACATCTAATATATGTACGATGTAGTTTTTGGTGAAGAAGATTCAGATAAATCCTTTTACGCCCCTTAGATATATTCTTGGTAGTAATTAGGTGTAACAAAGTGACATTTTATCTAGAAACTGCAACTAAAGGAATATTTGACCTCTATTACCTTCCTTTTTTTTGTGGAACTCTTAGGAAAATCCACAACCTCCTCGGCTATAGACTCTGCTCTTTAGGTGAATATTTTATGATAACTTTGTAAAACACACAGAAAATGTAAATTACACTAGACAAGTCTCATGCAACGAGCTCATGACTAATTGAAAGACGGAGACTGAATTCGATCATAGTTCTACCATATGGTGAAACTCACCTCCCAACCACTCAACCATGCCCTTGCGGGCTTTATTTACCTTTTAACTCTTTAGTTTTTAAAAATTATTCTATGTATTTGCATTTCAACTTAAGTAGATAGTTTTGTGATTAGATCGGAGAAAGGTCAATCAATGACTAATAGTTCATTTATCATATTCATTTCTTGATCTCTCACTTTATTAATCAGTTGATAATGATTCATTTAAAGATATACATTCTCTAGTTTTATTTATTGATTAACACTAGTACTTATCAACGATGATGATAATAGGTAAATGTCTAATTTTCAAATTATTTGAGGTGTTCGAGTTGGGCAAAAGTTTAAAAATGATGAATATTTAGGGTTTTATTACATTAAAATGATCAAAAGTTTAAAAATTATGAAAAATAGTCAAAATTAGCTCGGCTACAACTGAACTCGCTACAACCTTTCAGTCGTATATGAACCAGTTGTATATAGATTGTTAGTAACACTTTTAGCTAGTTCACTATATTTTTCAGTTGTATATAAGCTTTTCAAAATACAATTGGAAGTTGTATTTATGATATCAGTTATAAAAACACTCAGACTTGTATATAAAAAAATAAAGATCAAATATTATATACAACTTTATAAACTTAAGCATATATATAAATTAAATTGTACTATATACAACCAAATTGGACCGACTTGTAGCTGACAGTTTGCCCCTAAAGTTTGGCTATTTGACTTCTTTTTACAATTTTATAAAAATATTCTATTATATCTAATTTAGACCTTATGTTTCTTTCCTTTTTAGTTACCCCAAAAAGGGACAATCGGCGAAAATCTTCTGATAAATTATATGGGCAACGAGGTTGATTTGGGCCTCCTCCCCAGCCCAGAATAGTTGTGCTGGGCCAGATCCATCATCTTCCTTGTGGACCATCTTTCGGCTGTTCTTACAAGACTCAAACTTA
>JBDJHY010000087.1:5300055-5311887 GCA_039654485.1 Withania somnifera
AAAACTATCATTCTAGTTATTGCTCTTTAAGGAGTGTGTCAAGTCAATACAGGACAAGTAAAAAAAGGAACGAAGAAGTAACTTGTAATTCATAATTGGAACAAATTTTAACCTAAAATTCAGCACATTGGTCCTGGTCTACATGGCATTTAAGTTCCATTTATTGTGCAGTAAAAGTTGGTTATGTCTTGGTTTGCTAAATAGTGCCTCCTCTCCTAGTTACTATAGATATGGTTTTAAATGATTGACATCCTTTGTCCTGCCTAGTGCCTACTGCTTCTGCTTGCTACATATGATAAGTTTCATGAAATATAGATGCCATTTGCAGTGACATTCACCCACTGATACTCTTTCATCCCATTTTAAGTTTTTAACTGTTGTTTTAGCTCTTTAATTTGCATGTTCGTTAAAAAAAAAAAATACAGGTTTTTTTTTGTGTGTGTGTGCCGGGGGGGGGGGGGAGGTGATCCCATGGTATCTTGGCCAAGTTTTCCTTGTTTGTTATGAAAGGAATTTGAAGTAAAGGAGATGAAATTAGAAGAGACAGATGGACCAATAACTTTCTTTAGCATACTGAACAATTCAAGTGGTCTTGATTTCTAGTTGGTATCAAACAGTCAATCTCAAACTTCTGATTTATCTTCCCTTGTTCCCCTTTGACTCAAATCACTTTGCTTTCATTTCTTTTGTCTTTTTAATGAGATAATGATAAAAAAAAATCATCTTCTTTTTTGTCTTTTTAATGAGATAATGATTAAAGAACAATAGTATCATTTTCTTAGACTTTCATATTCAACTATCAATTGTTATTTTTCTATCTGAATTAGTATCAATTATTTATCAAAACATATCTTAAACTTACCAAATTAAGTGTTTGATCACCAATCGCCAAAAGGCACGTGATAAACTTAATTTGCTCATAATATTTCATTCGCATGGCAGCTGATTCTTTAGTTTTGAAACGTATTCTAATAATAATTGATAGTTAAGTACGAAATGTAAACACCTTTCAGATAGAAAACTCGCAAAAAGGTGATATTTCAATGTGTGTTTAATTAGTATCTGTTAATTTTTTTGATTTTCCAATTCATTTCTTTAACTATTCTCATGGAGTGCCATTTGGTACCATGCACTATCAATTACTAGTTGAATCACGTTTTGATAAGTAGTTAAAGATAGTTAGATAACAGAAAAACCAGTAACCTAACGCCTTGGGTTTACAGACAAGCGAAAATCTTTTATAGGCTTGTAACTCAGATATGATGAACAATCATGTCAGTGCAGTCAAGTTCAGGTATGGAAAAGAAAAGAAAAGATAAAAGAGTTGTATAGGGGCACAGGGGCGGAGCAAAGAATTTGGCGAAGAATGTGCAAATTTTCTTTTTAGTTGTGTTAAGAATGTTCGAAATTAAATACATACTCATAATAGCTAAAATTTAACTTATATACTCCACGTAATATTCCGACGAAGGGCCTGGACCAGACCAAACCTTCGCTGAAGGTGACTTCGCTACTGGGGGTTGGGGAGGAGGGGAGGGATTGAACCAGCAAAAGATTACAAGTTACTAAAGGCTAAAGAGAAAAGCAGACGAAGATTCCTAAATTGCAAATCTTTGGTGGGAAGGAAAGTAAAAGAATGCAATATACTTATGACAATTGTTCATGAAAGTTCTATAATTTCTTAAGAAACAATCTTCTTGATATCTAGACATTCAAAAGGAACCAATCAAACCTACGCACATAAAAAGAAAGAAGAAAAAAAGAACTCTTGGTTAATCTAATCATAGACAAAGGTCATAGCTTTATTTGAATAACACTCACCAAACAAAAAGCTAACTGCTAAGATTACCTCTCTTCCTCTTCATATCATTTCCACCCCTCCTTTCTCTCTTTTGGAAAAAACTGACAAAAAACAAGAAGACCCCGGGGGGCAACGATTCGAGCAACAACATATTTTTTCTTCATATTGCTTGCCATTCTTTCTTGATATCAAATGTGTAGTTGATCTCCAAATAGCACTTGTTATCATCATCAAGGAACTACAATGTAAAACAAGAAAAAACAACAAAAATTAGTTGATACGCATGTGAGATGAAAGATGTGTTGTTTGTATCTCACAGGTGCAAAAGAAATGTATATGTGAAAGCATCTAGAATGCCATAAGCTTCAGATTCATTTTGCATTTTCATATAGTGGTCCTACGCTTACTTAAAGAATAGTAGAAAACAACAGACAACAAAGTTCAAATGGTCCCCCTACTATAAGGTAAAAACAAGGACCATGTGCAATGTAAACTGCAACATTACTGTCACCCTATCATACTGAAAAAAGACTGTTCACCAAATTTAATATGTGATAAAGTGTGTTGATTGTTCTTAAAACTAAGCCATGACCCTAGCAGAAGCTTCAAAATTCAATTTCTGGGGTATAACGGATGTACTAAGGCAGATGGTAGATGAGACAATGTTAAAAGCATGAAATGAGAAACATAATCACCTTTGTCCTTGCTGAGTAAGATCCTCTTGCGAAAATACCAGACGGGGTAGTCTCTTCTGGCATCTCATGTGTATACGGCTCAGCTTGAGGACTAAAGGCCCCGATCATTTCTTTCATGCTGTCCACTGAGATAAGGTTTATGAAAAGAGTAACCAAAAAAAATTGTTAGACCTCAAATTGAAGTTTTACAAAGAGACGGAGACGAAAGTGGCAGTCTTAGTACCTTTCATACCAGTTTTCCAAACAGTGTTTGTGTATTTGAGACCTGTCACTATATTATTGTTGACCTGGAACGTGAATTTCAGGCTGTATTTACTACCTTCTTTCAGGACAAACCATGGGCTTTGGGGTTTTCCGTTCTCTGGGATTGAGAGAACAATATCAGTTCTACCCGGGGACTTAATTTCAAGGCTCAAGATCTTCACTTCTGGATCGAGTGACTCTATAATTTTAAGCAGCAGAGGCAAGAGTCAGAATTTTCTATTAAACACATGATTTCATACAAGAAATAGAAATGCTTCTTGCATGAAAGGTCACCAAGATTTTACCAGTATCAAAATTCTACCAAGAATTGTGTATTGTGTTCAGAACATTGAATAAACTATAAAAAAAAATCAGCCTAGTGCACTAAAGCTCCTGCTATGTGCAGGGCCCGAAGAAGGGCGCAACCACAAAGATCTATTCTACTCAGCTTTATCTAACATTTCTGCAAGAGGTTGTTTCAGTGCTTGAATACATGACCTCCTTGTCACATCGCAACACTTTATTAGTTACTCCAAGGCTCTCCGTAGGATTTTCTTGAATAAACTAATAACAGGAAATTTCAGAAGAGAAGTTTCTTGAATTGTGACATTTTGCACACCACATCATGCAATTGACAGCAACTCAGAAGAAGAATTTGAGAAGAGGGATAGTCATTGATACCATAGAGAAACAACGCAGATAAATTTCAAATTTCATTGGCCTGTTCATGAAAAAGGATTCAAAGGCAGAAGAAAAGCCATAAAAAATTTTAAATGCAGGTAAATCCATGAATGTTGATGAAGCAAATCATGAACGAAAAGAGAAAAGTTAATTACCTCCAACAGCATTAATATCCACACTTCCAAGAAGCTGCTCCTTCCATCTTCTCAAACTCTCATCATCCTAAATTCCCAAAAAGAATGAACATATAAATCACATCTTACAAACAAAAAATCATATGAAAAGCATACAAGTAAGCACCATGAAGCTGTTCCTTCCATCTTCTCAAACCCCCATCATCCTAAATTCCCAGAAAATAAACATACAAATCACAGCTTACAAACAAAAACACAGCATTCAAGCAAGCACCAACAACTTGCTCCTTCCATCTTCTCAAACTCTCATCATCCTAAATTCAAAAAAATTGAACATACTAATCACAACTTACAAACCAAAAAACATATGAAAAGCATACGAGCCCGGATTATTCGGACTCCAATGACGGTACCAGACACCGGATTGAAAAAAAAAGACAAAAAATCATATGAAAAGCAGTCAATTAAGCAACAAGAACCTGTTCCTTCCATCTTCTCAAACTCTCTTCATCCTAAATTCCCAAGAAATGAACATATAAACAAATCAAATCTTACAAACATTAAGCACCAAGACCCAGTTCCTTCAGTCTTCTCAAACTCTCATCATCCTAAATTCCAGTATACAAATCACAGCTTACTTACAATTAAACACCAAGAACCTGTTCCTTCTCATCATCCTAAAATGATATATAAATCAAAGCTTACATACCATTAAGCACCAAGAACCTGTTCCTTCCATCTTCTCAAACTCTCATCATCCTAAATTCCAAAGAATAAACATATAAATTACAGCTTGCAAACAAAAAATATGTGAAACGCACACAATTAAGCACCAAGAGCCTGTTCATTCCATCCTCTCAAACTCTCGTCATGCTAAATACCCAAAAAAATGAACATACAAATCACATCCTATAGTTAAGCACCACGAACCTGTTCCTTCCATCTTCTCAAACTCTCATCATCCTAAATTCTCCAAAAAAGATGAACATACAAATCACATCTTACAAACATTAAGCACCACGAACCTATTCATTCCATCTTCTCAAACTCTCATCATCCTAAATTCCCAAAGAAATGAACAAACAAAACACAGCTTACAAACAAATAAAAAACATATGGAAGCATACAACTAAGCACTAAATTCTCAAAAATATCAACATACAAATCACAGCTCACAAACAAATTAACATACGAAAGTGTAAAACTAAGCACCAATAGCCTCTTCCTTCCATCTTCTCAAGCTCCCATCATCCTAAATTCCAAAAAAAAAATGGATATACAAATCACAGCTTACAAACAAAAAAAGGCATATGGAAAGCAAACAACTAAGCACTTAATTCTAACAAAAATCAACATACAAATCACAGCTTACAAACAAAAAAAAACATATGAAAATCATACAATGAAGCACCAAGAACCTGTTCCTTCCATCTTTTCAACCTCCCATCATCCTAAATTCCCAAAAAAAGAGCATACAACTCATACCTTACAAAAAAAAACCACATGTAGAACACCACCAAGAAACATAAAGATTCAATCTTTTTTCTAAAAACCAAAAAACTACACCTCACCTTATCTTTCTCAAATGTTTCTTTAAGAGTACATTGAGGACCCAACTCAATCTTATTAACATTTTCATCTTCATCTTCATCCTCAGTAGTATACATTGAACTCTCACTCATCTGTCTACTAACTTTATTCTCATTAACCTCATGTTCCATCTCAGAATCAGAATCAGCAACGCCTCCTTTCTTTACCTCACAAACAGGTGCAGACTCCTCTTTACCATCAAAACCCATACTTACTTGCTAATCTAAAATTTTCACTCAAGAATTTTATCAAACAGGTTCTTGACATGGAAATTTTTTACACTGCTATAAAAAGGCCTACCACATCACAAAAATTCACTCAACAAAAAAATTCCAAAAAAAAAAACCCTAAAAAGACTCAATTTTTGTTAAAATACATGAATTGGGTCATCATTAAAATGGTCAAAAAAAAAAAAATAATTGAATTAGAAACCAAAAAAAAAAATGAATACCCAGGAAGGATAAAAGTTGTTAAAGAGGGAAAAATAATGGATGAAAGGGAAAAGAGAGAGAAATGACGGGTTAGTTTGAGGAAGTTAATAAAAGGCGCAACAAAAGAAGTGGTCCTGTGGTGATCCCAATATTTTTCAGGAATAATAATAATAATAATAATGCGAGCAAGATTTGAAGTTTATAAAATTTTATTATAAAATACATAAATTCGCAAGTAGTCTTATTATATTTTTTTATTTTCCAACTACTTTAAATTAATTATATAGTATACTATTAGTTTTGTGATATATGTTGCGACCAGATATATGATACATGATGCACGATACATGTTGCAATCATACGATGTATTTGAGATAGAATCGTGTATTCAAACTCCTTAACTATGTATCTGAAAAGTTTTTTGCATATAGTGTATTGCGATTACATATTTATCATGTGTCTAACCACATAGTTGATATAATGTATCGCGACTATATAATATATTGCGTGTTCAAAAAATAATGTATCACAACTCCACTTGGAGTATGTAATGCGACTTAAAAAAGTGATACAAATTGTAATATTAGAAACTAATGGTATAAGGAGTAATTGGTTCCTATATTAGTGTGTTTTGTATAGTTTACTCAAATTTTAAGCTAATATATAATAATATTTGGCCTGAGTGCGGAGGTATGAGATGTTGGCTATGGATGAATTCGGGTGTGGTTGAGGTAGACCGAAGAAATATTAGAAAGAGCTTATTAGAAATGATATGAAACAGTTACAGTTTACCGGAGACATAGTCGTAGATAGAATGGTGTGGAGGAGGTCATGAATCAAGGTACACAGTTAATAGGAAGGAGTCTGTATGTGCTAGTATGTAAGAGTGCGTTATTTTGTTGTTTGTGCTAAAAGTCATAGTGCTACACTTGTAGTGTCTTATTTTTAGTGTTTTCGAGATGCTTGTTGTTACGGGTAGATCAATTGTAGTATTATTTTGTGGTAGTCTTGTTTATATTATTATGCATTATTTGTTTACATATTATTTCGTGTTCTTATATTATGTCTTTAATTTTTTTTTTCAGACTGCTTTTGTCTTGAGCTGATAATTTATTAAAAACATACTCTTTACTTCACCAAGAGGTAGTGTTACGGACTGCATACCCTCTACACGCTCCAAACACCAATTTAAAAGACATACAACAGGGATGTTGTTATTATTGATATCATAATATATAAATTCATAATCAATTAGCTATAAATATATAAGAAATATATCCGCTATAAGTAAAAACTATTGAATTTTCGCAAATATATAAGTAACATTCTAAATCCAATAACAATAACGTATCCATAATCTTAGAAAGTGAAATTTAGAAAGGATAAAATATAATCAGATCTTATTCCTACATAACGTTTTCGATAGACCCTCAACTCAAAGGAAAAAATAGTTCAAAGGGATACAGAAAAAAAAAAGTAATAAAAATACGAGAAATAATAAACAATAACAAAAACAACATATAATAACCCGGCGCTAACTGCAACAAAATATATGATAATCGAAATACAGATGACAAAGAATAACAGAAATTGAAAGACCAAAAATTATAAAGACAACAAGTAACATTCTGAATCTGCCACTATGCTCCTTCCCGTGTCTTAATTTATTTATTTGATTTCAATTTATTAATTTAAAAAATAGAAAAGACATTTAAATCTTGAAGCTTTTAACTAAAGATATATAAAATTTTATATTTTTTAAATTTTATAATATTAAACATGTCACTGTATAAGCTAACTAGATATTGATCTCACTATTTAGTCCTACTAGTAGACTATTTTAAGCTATCTTATTACTTAATCATAGTATATTATAATTATAAGCTGTTACTTTTAACTTTTTCTGGTCATTATTTTCTGCTTCACATACAAAGCTACATTGGATTTGGATTGGGACACTTGTCTTTTCTATCATGTTTTTTTCCATTTTTAAATTAAATGTAAAATTAAATTATAATTGTGTTAAGTTGGGATTGTAGTAGGTATGCTAAACTGAGAAATTTCACATCATTTTTACGATAATAAGAATATTCGAGATAAGTTAAAAGTGACTTTGGTGAAGAATAATATGTAAAATGTGAGACCGAAATAGTTGAGGCATGTGAAAACAAAATGCAGAGGTGTGAGTGGCTGGTTGTGCATGGTTTTAGTAGAGATAGAAGTATATCGAAGAAGCATTTGGGAGTGATGATTAGGCAAAATATAACACATTTTCAACCTATAAAAAATATGAATATAGATAGGAGATTGTGGCCGAGGGCACATATTATAATAGAGGTAGTAACCTATTTGTCTTGTTACCTATCCTTAATAGTGAGAGTTGTAGCATTGCTTCTTACTTGCTTATCCTTGAATTTTTGTTACTAAGTACATGTTGTTTATTGTACTTCGATCATCATCATTTTATTTTGTCGTAGTTACTGTTTTATTACTATATTATTATTATTATGATGTTTTTCTTTTTTAAACTATATTTTCTTTTCGAAGGTTTATCGAAACAGTATCTCTATCTCTAAAATAAAAATAAAATCTATTTATATTCAATCTTTCTTAAACCCCATTTTTTTGGGACAACTTACAATTTACAAATTTTTGACAACTTCAGTAGCAACAAAACAGTGTTCAAGATCTCTAGTGTTAATTATTAATTAGAGTAAGTTTTATTCCAATTATTTCCATTTATCATTTACCAAGAAGCATCTACTATCATTTAATGAGCAAATATGAGACACTTCATGTGACCCTTCAATGAGTTCACATGAATTGCACTTTACCATACCTTAACCCTGAGTTCAGATGAATTGCACTTTACCATACCTTAACCCTATCAATTTATTTGTTGTATTTTTTGTTTATATATTTTATAAAAAGTTATTATAAGAGGGAATTTTATCTTTATGAACGTTTTAAAATACAATCTCTCTTAATTAAATATTTATTCTTTTGAGATAGGTGTTTATAGTTACAATTACTATTAAAGATAAGATGATTAAAAAAAGTTATCTTAAACTTTTGAATAACAAATAATTTGATTTATTAAGATGATTTGAGATAGGTGTTTATAGTTACAATCTCATTTTCCTTATGATTTGTTAATTATTTTGCACATTGCACTAATTAATTTTCAGTAGAATGTCAATTCATAAAACTCTTTTTTCAAAATTATCATTTCAATCATTTTTATTTATTTATCCTTTTCTCACATTTCTTCAATTTTAGATTAGTTAATAATCATTATTTTCAGTAAACCATTTCAATCTTTTCATATTATTAATTAGCATATATATATATATATATATGACATGTAAATGAGTTATATTTAAAGGGGGGAAATCTTGTTAGGGAGGGCTTCTTCTTAAATGAACCATAGACAGCGAGAATCACAATTAGTTGGTGCTTTAATACGATATTGAAAAGCAGACGGAAAAAAAAAAACAAGATATATATATAACTTTAATGAGAAAATTATGCTTCACGAATTCATAGCTAATTTTAAATAATTAAAATTGACAATCACTATAAATTATTTTTTTTTTCCAAAGAAAACCTTTTAGCCACGCACAAAACCGTAGCTAAATGGAATAGAAACTATGATTAATTTCACCATTATACATTTGTATTTTGACATATATGTACAAGTATAATTTGTATAATTTCACCACTATATTTGTATTTCGGTCTATATATATAAATGCAACTTGTATTATACGACGTCGACGTACAAATACAACTAATCTCTATATACATACACAAATTCAACCTTTCATAAACTCGCTTTTTTAACCACAGAAAAATCATAGCTAAATGACATAAAAATTAACTAACTTTACAACAATATTTATATTTTGACATATATTATAACTTACTATTAATGTACGACAGTAGATATTCGTAGAATTAATTGAGGTGCGAAGGAGCTTCGTAGAGTGATACCGG
Source organism: Withania somnifera (assembly GCA_039654485.1). NCBI lineage: Eukaryota > Viridiplantae > Streptophyta > Magnoliopsida > Solanales > Solanaceae > Withania > Withania somnifera. The sequence continues at coordinate 5,309,627 of JBDJHY010000087.1, forward strand.
AAAGCATCTAAACGTTAGGTAGGGACCTATCAGATTTAAACAGCTTTACAAATATTTTCTTTCCAACTGGGCCCAATTGTATCAAACTGCGAGCCCACATCAGGTGCTGAAGGAATGTGTGTGGTTCTTTAGGGTCCAACGGAGGCCGCTAAAGTTCGGACACATGAATCTATAAAATAACTATCGTTGAAATACGAATGCTAAAATTGATGGGTGGTCATACGAAATTAAAAATAATCACATTTGCGATGAACTTTAAGAAATACATATCAATAATAACAACGAGAGAAAATAAATATATATTCGTAACTGAAATTGAATGTATTTAAATAGGACTAAATAAATATATAATTAAATAATAAATTTAACTTGTTTGAGACTAAAACGTTTATGTTATTGATGTGTCAATTGCTTGTAGAATTTTAAAGTAAGTTAAAGAAATTAAAAGAAGATGAAAGCATGATAGTCTCTTTCACCCTACGTGTCTTACAGTGTATTACTTAGAATAAAGAAAAAGAAAGATCTAACAGATGTCTAAAGCAAATGACTTAAACAAACTAATTAAAATAATGCTTAGTCGGTAGATTTTGTGAACCTATTAAATTAGGACATTATAACCCGACTCCGATTTAAGATTTTTATTAAGGGAGTATTTGAAATTTAAATTTAAAATTTTAAGGTGAATTTAAAATATTTTTAGCTATTAAGTCAAATGCAATTATATGTTTAGAAGGTTCAAAATCTTTCTCTCTCTATATATACATAAAATATTTTAAAAGTATTTTATATATACATAGTTTTTTATCGAAAGAGTTCACTCTAAATCCATCCCTGATCATAACTATTCAACGCCTTGTTTGCGACGAGCATTTTTTTTTTTTTTGGAAAATAAACTGCAGTCATAAATATAATACGATTCTTTCCTAAATATTCTTTGTGATTTGAGAATTATTAATAGCATATTTTTCAAACAATATAGCACATGATATAGACTTCTTTGTGATATATTTGATCTTCAAGAATGTTAATCAGAACTTTACTTGAGAAAAATAATATTCCATCTTTTAATCTAATTCACCAGATTATGGGATATTTGAGACGTCTTTTGAGTCTATTTTTATTGATAGCCTTCTAAATGCTTAAGAACCTTAAGGCCGTAAATAGACGACTATGAATAGTTCAGGTTTAAAGATAAATTAGAGTTGTTTGTAATATTATTAAACAAATATACTTATTTTATATAATTTTTTCAGTTTTAACACTTCAAATAGTTTGTTTTATACATAATTAATGTGATATCTCTCAAAATAACACGTTAATTATCACGTTAATATATTTTCCCCTCTACTATACTAGTAAATATATGAATCAAATTAACTAAACTTAAGATATATTAAAACAAGGGCATATAAGATGGAGTACCAAATATTTAATGTCTACAAAGTACAAAAGCTAATACCCTCATCATAAAAAGAAGAAACAATAATAAAGATTGTTGAATTATTTAATTTAAAGTATACAGAGACGTGAACACATAGACAACTAGAGATACCAATCTTTATCGCTTTTAGTTTTTTAACAGCGGCGCACTCAGAATTTAAGGATCCTGAATATTTAAGATTCGAATATATATACGGACAATTAAAATTGTAAAATTCTGATAGAAAATTAAAATACTTAACTTTCTTCGTTTCATAATATTTTTTTATTTTATACTAATTTTTATACATTCGTCATATATTATACTTCTTTTTTGTTAGGTTTAATGGATCCAAAACATCAAAAAATTAAATCTAGGTCCGCCCCTTAGGCACTGGTAATTGTTTTGGGACCGATTAGTTTAATTTGATCAGTTTACATTAGGAAGTTCCATATTAAAATAAAATATATCTTAAAAAGCGATTTCATCCTATGAAAATTTCATACTGAAACAATGTATCTTATTAAAAGGGATTCCATCCTCAAATTTCAATTGAATTTATAATATTTGATTAAAAATAAATAAATACTTACCGCCGAACAACTAATTTTGATTTGTTCTTTAGCGTGACTCATTATATATATATGAGATGTCATTTTGTGTAGCTTTCAAGATTCTTTCTTCTCTTTTCCTATTTGTTAAAGTGTACCACTACTCAATTTTTCAATTAAATTATTGACAAAATTATATGTTAATCTCTCTATAAATAGCTATCTCCTCTTGATCATTCTTCATCACCAATCTCACAAACCAAAATCACTTTGGCCATTTCATTATTTCC
>JBDJHY010000087.1:5341278-5354568 GCA_039654485.1 Withania somnifera
TTTTATTCTATGTGATCTTCTTAATTAATTTGGAGTAGTTGGGTGTCAAATTTAAAGACACTGCCAAAAAAGGATGGTCGATCGGGCACTCTTAAAAGACATTCTCTATTTTGCTTTGGAATTAACAACACTTTGGTACTCATTTTTCATAAGATAAAAGAATGAAAAGAGTTTCAAATGATGTTTTATTGTTACGGCATAATTGAGAAACTAAATCTAAGTGATTGACAAGGGAAGCAAGTAAATTGGATAATTAAAAGTTGAAATTATATGCAAATATATCAATGTGAAAATATGCATCTGATGCAACATGGTGTGAGCCCCCTGAATTAACAGTAATTGTGATGGACTAAGACAAAAATTTTAAACAATTCAACATATGAAAAAGGGATGTCAGGTGCTGAGATTTTTCGATATTCTTATTCAAGACCAGTGAGGATCTTGGCAATGAATTCAGCTGATGAAAGGTTCTTCAACAGTTGCAAGTTTGTGGCCAAAACAATTGAGACAGTTCGTTATAGGGAGACATTTTTTGCTCAGACAATATGCGAGTTTGCGACTATTGATATAAGCAATAGAAAGGGATTTGCAAACTGCTTTGGCAGCTACAATGAAATAAGGGTTGGATCTACTAATGCTAAAGTTGCATTCTAACGAAACCACTTAACATAATCAGGGTTGACGATAGTCCTACATAGATGCCCATAATTTATGGCTGCCAGCAAGTCTAGTCCCCCAGTTGAATTGAACAATGGTGATAGTGTTGGTTCCATCAGAATTGACAACACAGGATGTCATTTGTGGTGATTGGGAATAAGAAACTTAGAACCCAGTGAAGGAGGGTATAAAAATTTGAAATGTAGACGAAAATGAGCCGATACAAATGGAAAATACTACGAACCAACAGGAGACCTTTTCAAATATAGACACCTATTAAAATTCTAAATTGCACAAATGACTAACTATGTACACCATTAGGTGACGGAATATAGGAAGAAAATAGCTCTAGCTATGTACACCATTAAAATTTTACTCCATGTTCACTATTTATATTGGAGCACAATTATTTTAGATCCATATTAAGTAGGGTTCATTCAGAAAAAAAAAAAAAAACGCTTCCTTCCAAAAAAATTTATAAAACTAAAACTCTGACATTTTTTGTTAAAAAAATGAACAACTGCACCATGATTTCCTTTCTCCTTTCTCAATCTTTAATTTTCCTTTTATATCATGCAAAGGAATTTCACTAGTTTAAAAATAATTTTTTTACAAGAGAATTTAGGTAAATTGCAATAAAAATGAAAATGAAAATTAAGTTAATTAATAATTCAGAAGTATTTGTGGTTTAGGTTTTTTCATGTGGATGAAAGGGACGAATCCCAACTCAAAATATTGGACGGTTCACATCATCTAATAATAATTAATAATAAAATTAAATAAAAGTTGTTTTTTTGGCCCACATAAAGAATAGAGCAATTAATCGATTAACACTTAATTAATTTAACCAAAATACCAAAAGGATATAATTTTAATTATGAAGCAAACAAGAACAAAATGATTAATAAGGAAAGCTAGGAATAATTATGTCTCATTTTCAAATAAATAAAGATCGATTATATATATATATAAATTTATAAATTTTAAATTTTAAATTTTCATGAAAAGAGAATTTTTATATAATATTTGAATACATTCTTCGAAAAAATCAATGTATGACTACTCTTTTTGTTACTTCTGCAACCTTTACATGTCTACATCTATTTTAGGTTAAAAAAAAATTTTAAAAAAAGTTTTTCTTTGGTGTTCATATTTGATACTCAACCAAATTCAGACTCGAGCATTGTAAGACTCATTTTTTAGGGTAGTGAAACCTCTAATTATGTTAATCAAATGATATAGCAAAATAGTTTAGTTGTTGTAGAAAATGAAAGTTGTGGAAGGTTTAGGATTTTAATCCGCCTTACCTCTTCAAAGATTACGGTGAGATAGAATAATAAGAAATCTTGAATTCAACCAAAGCACGTTCTCAATCTTAGTGATGCAAAATTTGAATTAGTTGTTATTTTATAAGAGGTAATAGATGCCAAGCAGGAAACCAGAAGATATATTTTCTTCTTGACTAAGAGTGTGTTTGGAAGGAAGGAAAATATTTTTCACGAAGAATATTATTTTAGAAAATGATTGATTTTTTCACTAGGCTATTATTAGTTGTCTTGAAAGAGTTATCGGTTTGAACTGAAATAACACTTATATAATGTGTGATTTAATCTTGAAATAACAATGATTGGCATAATCATTAATATTATTGTTACGACTTAACACGCAAGTTTGGCTGAGCTAGTTGACCAAGTGATCTCTATAGGGGTTTTTAGATCCGAAATTTACTTCATGTTTTTTGGGTCAAGCTCGTCATACAGGACTTGCCTAATACAATTTACATCTCATATGTGGCTTGTGAGGTTTGCCTCATGCAATGTACCTGTCCTATGTCATTTACGGGCTATTACACTGTAGTCTAATTTAACTTATTCACATTTGAACAATAATGGTTGCTGGGTTGACTGATGGTTGACTGAGTTAGTTGAGCAAGTGATATCTCTCAATAGGGGGTTTTATATCCGAAATCTACTGCATGTTTTCTAGGTCGAGCTCGTTGTACGGGACTTGCCTAGCACAGTTTACCTCTCATGTGCGACTTGTGAGGCTTGTCTAATGCAATTTACTTCTCCTATGTGATTTGCATGCGCACACAAAGTATAATGGTTGTTGGGTTGGCCGAGTTGCTCGAGCAAATAATCTCCCAATAGGGGGTTTTAGATCCAAAATCTACTGCATGTTTTCTAGGTCGAGCTCGTCATACGGGACTTGCCTACCGCAATTTACCTCTCATGTGTGGCTTGTGAAGCTTGTCTAATGCTATGTACTCTCGTGTGTGATTCGCGAGTTGTTACACTGTAGTATGCTTTAACGTATGCGCAATCGAAGGATAATGGTTGTGGGGTTGCCCGAGTTGGTTGAGCAAGCGATCTCTCAATAGGGGGTTTTAGATCCAAAATCTACATCATGTTTGCTGGGTCGAGCTCGTCGTACAAGACTTGTCTAGTGCAGTTTACCTCTATGTGTGGCTTGTGAGCCTTGCCTAATGCAATTTAACTTCTTCTATGTGATTTGTGGGCTATTACGCTGTAGCGGAATTTATCTTGTGCACACTCAGAACGATAGTGGTTGCTGGTTCCCTTGTCAACAAAGAAGAAAATATAACGAGTCTCTTAATTTTCAATTTCATGTTAAAATTTAATAAAGCACAGAGCAGATATCTGCATAGCCAGAAATTGACTCTGTTGCACCATTGGTTATGAGTTCTAAATCTCGAATAGAACGATAGCTAGGCTCGGGATAGGTTATGTATAGGATAAAGCTACTGAATTCTGTCAAAACTGTAACTTCAACAATAAATCCGCACGTACGCGTAAACCAGACTAGATAAGGTCCTTTTATATGAAAGCTAGCTAAGAACACAAGGATAATGAGTGCCTCAAACTTGGCTTCTCCTTTTTAGCAAGTAGATGTTGCAGATGTAGCACTTTGATAAATAAGGCAATTCTCGTTGACTAAGTCGGGGAGGTGCATACCTTCACCCAATGTTGCTCGGGCTCTTAAAAATGTCGATAGGTGCATATTAGATTCTCCAAAAGTAGCATATTTGGAGGATCCGACATAGATGCAACAACATATTTGGAAGTTCGAGCAACGTAGCATTCAACTATGCTCAGGACAAATTGTAAACAAAGAGAACATATAAACAAAAACTAGAAAATATAAACTTTAGAGGATGATTAAAACAGATTCATCATTACAAGTTGGCACAACTTATTACAAGTTCAAAGGTTCAGATTCTGCTTAAGTAAGCTGGTAAGTTTGGTAAAGTTCGACAACTGCTACAAAATTTTCTATGCAAATTTCATGTTTGATTTAACTATTTCCTCTGCTAACTTCTACACTGGGATGTACAAGCACAAATTTCAGAAACTTACCACTGCATCTGTTCTTCCGAAAGCTAATATCAAGATCACGAAGGCAATGAACCAGGTCATTGCCAAGCAGAAGAAGTTGCTAAAGCTCTGTTCTTCCATCCGAGATAAAGCACCCCCTGGATTTCTTCAAGCCTATAATTTGAGCTATATTCTCTTAACATGCCCCTGATGGCCTCACCAACCAATGGACTCAACGGGCATGGTTTAAATCCAGCCATCAAAAGTCTTGACTTCCACTTGCCAAAAAGTTCGTGCCTTTCCACTCTATCAGCCCCTTCACATGCTATGAGATTGACAACGTCCCGTGCAATACAATGCTCCTCTGCACTGATACGCTGCCTGTCATCCCTAGGACGAGCTGCATCAACTGACTCGAACATTGCTCTGTGGTAATCTAGAGTTTCACGGAATCTTGGAAGGAAAGGAGCGGTATTGGTGTTCATTTCTTGATCAACTAGAGCCACAATTTTGGCAGACAAGCTCTTGACTAGTCTTAATAGGCGGTCTCGATGGTTTATAGAGCTTACACTCTCATCTGGCATGTGGTTCAACATGTAAGGGAAGTTAACGCCAGGTTTTCTGCATGTCTAACTCGTAGGTTCTCTGGTTGGAGCTTACCGCCTGATAGTGCAGCATTATGGAATTCGAAAGGCACTCTGCAGGACTTGGCAATGCTTGCTAACCTTTCCCCAACTAGCTGAAGTCCTCCACCACGTGCATGAGCTGATTGGGAATCATCAATGCCTGTGATGCGGAGAAATGGCGGTCCAACAGGCCGACGCGCCAGATAATGGATGAGGAACATAAACTGATTTCCCTGTGCAATTAAAAAATCAATGATATGGATTCTATTCTCGTTCTTCATGGCTTCGCCTATGACAACATTGGCGGACATATAAGCGAACTTGAAGTAAGGGCAGATTTGATAGAGGACTTGCATGTAGGACAACAATTCTGAGCTGGTTGGTTCGCTGCATTTCAGTTTTTTATATATGATACTCCCCGAGGACAATAATCGTGCTCTTAGCCCTTCCAAAATGTAAGCACTCAGTCGTTCCATAGGTTCCCCAGAAACTGATACCCTTTGCTCCAAGACATTCATCAGAACTTCTGCAGTCGAGATATCAGCTTCTGCTACTGCTTCAGCACAGGCAACGAGCAGCTCTTTTAAGTCCAATCTTGAGGCTACGTCCAATATTTGGCTCCGCCTTGTCAAGGAAGAAAGTTTTGAGACTTTACCATTGAAGGAGCAACTGCAGCTGTCATCAATACAGGATTCAGGCACTAGCATCTTACTATTCGGTTCCCTCAGAACGTGCCTCTTTCCATTGCCATCATCAGCTCCTGAACACCCACTTACAGGTGAAATACAAGTGTTCTCACAGGAAAGATGTGGCTCAGACATGTAAGACGGAGAACATTGAGGAGAGAAAGGACTCCTGTTGGAAGAGATGCTTACTGAAGGAGCAGAATCATAGATGACAGTATCCGGAAGTGAGTCCATAGTGAAGAACTGTTCATTCTCTGTCTTTAAGGGAATCTGTGTCCCGGAGCTGCTACTATCGTCGTAATTGCTGTTGTCATAAGCACGGCAAGGGGTGTAGTATTGCTGAACTTGCTGGATTGGCTGATGGTACAATTTATCTACACAAACCAACCTTTGAGGTCCCTGAGATGCTTGCATGTGACGATAAGTAACTCACTCACTTCGAATCGACAAAGATACGGTAGCGTAATTCAAGCAACTGCGGGCTGTGGCAAAGGAAGACTATTTTAAATTTGCTAAACCACAAACTTTAGTGAACGATGCACACAATAATCAGCAAATGTATTCACTAAAACTAGTCACAACATCTCAAAAACCAAAGGTTCTATCAGAAGAGAATGACGGTGCTGAATCTGAGGCATTAGAGCTAGAATGGATAACGCCGGTGCACAGTAGATGAATTCATCGGAACCAACATCTTCTGCCAAGAATTAAAACATGGTCAGTACTCTTAGTGAGTTCAAACTTTTAAAGCGAATACTAAAGATCAACAGAGATTTGTCACCATAGAACAACGAAATCTTCCTCTGATCAGAGTAAAAAAAAATTATGGATGATATTCATGCTCATAACAAAACAACACAGAATTAGGAAATGTTATGACAAGATTCCACCATCTTTTTTCTGGAAAAGTCCTAAAGTTAGAATCAAAAGAAGAACATTCCCAAAAAAAATGGTAAGATACAAAGTATGATCATTCACCAAGACCTAAACCATTCGATAAATGGAAAATGGATATCAGACCAGTAAATCTTAACAGTTTCATCAATCTTTAAACATGTCATCCTCTTGAAAAGGTTGCTCTCGCCTTGACCAAGACACATATCTCGGAAAGGATGAGGGAAAAAGTTAAAAGGAGACTAATCAATGAAGTTGGCGTAGGTCAAAACAAGGAAAGACGCGTTAGTTGAAAATTAAATGTAACTACCTGTGTTTAGTTAATGAACAAAAGTAAGTCAACAAATGCACCAGAATTTTCTTAGGTCTATAATTCCAAAAAATGACGTGGTAAAAAAAAAAAAAAGCAAAGGCAGTAGCGGATTTACCAAGGGTTTAGAAACTTGTCGAAAATAACTAAAAAGGAAGTTCCATTGTTTATTATTTGTACAAACTGATACATCTAACATCAAATATCATCTTATACGGTCAATAACAAAGTAAATGAAACGCGACAAAAAAAAAAGCGAAAGTTTGACTAGGAATGAATCATCATGTTTGTTTATCATCCCCCCTCCTCCTCCCCCACCCCCCCAAATCCCGCCCCAATCCACCCCTCACTTGCCACAACTAAGAAGCTCTACATTGGCTTCCCCTTCTTTACTATTAAGATTAAGATTTTTCAGTTTCTAACCCCAATCAGCACCTCAAAACTTAAATAGGAAAAAAGAACAAGGTCAGCACAAACAAACCGATTTCTCTACAAAGATAACTCAGATCATTAACTCATAAAGATCTCTCGTCCCTCAACAGGCACCCTTAACCAAAGGGCTCAGATCGAGCCCTGACTATGAAAAGAAAAATCCTGGTAGGGAGCGATCCCGAATTAGCCAGGACCCCAATACAGGTACCAAACACCAGGTGGGAAAAAAAAAAAAACTCAGTTCTACCAATTACTTAGCATGTAATATTGAACCTAAGTTAGCAAACGACAAAAAGACATATAAGAAAGATACAACCTTTTTGAAAAAAATACGAAAGATACAACCTTTTTTACCTTAGAAATGGAAAACAGACAAACAGAAAGGGAAAACCAACATGACCATCGTAAATGATCAGAGCTCTAGTTCCATTTTTTTGTAAAAACAATAACCCAAAAAGCTCTAGTTTAAGTCTTTCCTCAAACCAAGAATCGACTGAACTCCAAGGAAAAAGCAGAAACAATAACTTTACTATAACCAATAAAGACTAACAACACCAGAAACTTAAACCATATATCAAACAAAACCAAAAGATCCATAGCAAATCAAACACTTCCCAGTAGAACTAATTTTCCAAGAAAAGCCGAGTTATATATACCCAATAAAGGAAAAAGAAAACAGAAGAGAGTAACAAGAACATCATAGAATTAATTCAGATAGTATCAGGAACCTTCAAAATATTACTCCAAGAAAAAAAAAATTTTGAAGAACTCAGATTAAAGTTTGAACCTTTTCGTCTTCTGCTAAACACATATTAAACAAACCAGACATCAGCGGTTAATAGAAACAACTTAGACTAGTTCGGAAACCAAAAGTGCATGGAAAATCAACCACTTCCCACTAGGACTAATTTTCCAAGAAAACCAAAGTATACAACACCCAATAAAGAAGAGAAAAAAAAACAGAAAAGGATATCAAGAACATCATAGAATTAATTCAGATAGTATCAAAAGATGTTCTTTTTGAAGAATTCAGATGAAAGTTGGAACCTTTTTGTCTTCTGCTAAACAGAAGGAGAGAGAGAGAAGAGGAAATTGACTTCTGTCTTGTGCTGATTGAGGATAAGAAAAAGTTGGGGAGTTTTTGGGATTTACTTACATAGTCAAAAGACTCGAAAACCGAGGGCTGTGACGTAATTTCTTAGCAGACGATAGACGTGTCATAAAATTTCATGTTTTGCCTTTAAACAGGCTGGTCTTCAATATTTACCTTCAAATGGACTGGCTTTTAGTTTTTGCCTTTCAACAATCGAACTTATGGCTAATCTTTAGAATATACGCCAAAAAATGGTAATGTACAAAGTATGATTATTCAACAACGCCTAATCCATCCAAGAAATGAAAATGCATATCAGACAAGTAAATCTAATAGTTTCATCATCTTCAAACATGTCATCCTCATGAAAAGGTTGCTCGCCCCTTGACCAAGACATGGTGTCTAGCATAACCATGAAGGAAGCTAAATAGGAACGTTACATAAACAGGTCCAGGAAAAAAAAAACGAACAAGTTAGGCTTGCTTCATCTTAATCTACACAAGTGAATCTAGATGGAGTAACTAGCATCATATTGATATCTTGACATATCTAGGAAAGAATTAGGGAAAACGTTAAAGACGACTAACCAATGAAGTTTATATTGCAGGTCCTAATGAGGGAAGGCAAATTAGCGGAAGATTAAATGCAAAAACCTGCATTGAGTAAATGAACAAAGAAAGTCAACAATTGTACAAGAATTGTCTTCGGTCTATCATTTCCACAATGACATGACAAAAATACAACAGTAGTAGCGGATTTACTGAGGGTTTAGAAACTTATCGAAAAACACTAAAACTATCAAATTAAGATCAGCTCATTGATCAGCCCATCATAAGTCTATCAAGAGGAAAAGTACTAAAAAAAAAAGCCCCACTGTTGATATTTTGTAAACATGAAATGCCTAAAATCAAATATCCATTTATAGACTAGAAACGGTGGATAATCTTTAAACAAAGAGATAAATCTTCTTATTCAAGCGCAATCATGAAAAGATCATCGACAATTGAAAAGAACCCAACCTAGGTTAGCATGGCTTGCTATGCTCTTCAAGCTCCATCTCCTTAAGTCAGTCTCTTAATCTATTAAAAAAAATTTATTTTCTTTTCTAAGGTAAGGTTTGAACCTGTAGCTTGCTGCCTTTATAATATACTGTCCATAACAAATTAAATGAAACACGACAAAAAAGAAGTGAACAATTTGACTAGGAATGAATCATCGTCCCCCAAAATCCACCCCTCGCTTGCCACAAGTAACAAGGTTTACATTGGTTTCCCCTTTCTTCACTATTATGATTCAGATCATTAACTCATAAAGATCCATCGTCTCTCAACAGGCACCGTTAACGAAAGGGCTCAGGGCGAGCCCGGAGTATGCAAAAAAAAAAAACTTGAGTAGGGAGTGCTTCCCTTTTTAATGGGCCTCATGCGGGCAAATCAGAAATAGTCGGGCCAATGCAGGTACCAAACACCAGGTGTAAACAAAAAAAGCTCAGTTCCACTGATCACTTAGCATGCAACATTGAAACTAAGTTAGCAAACAACAGAAAACCTTTTTACCTTAGAAATGGAAAATAGACAAACAGAAATGGAAAATCAATAGGACCACAGTACAAATGACCAAAGCTCTAGTTTATTCTCTTGAAAGAACAAAGACTTAAAGGGCAGCCTAGTGCACTAAAGCATCCACTGTGCACGGGTTCGGGAAAGGGACCAGACCATATATTGTATGCAACCTTACCCTGTATAAGTATAAAAGGCTGTTTCTACGACTTGAACCCTTGACGTCATGATCACATGGAAACAACTTAAACTAATTCATAAAACAAAACACTTCCCATTAGGCCTAATTTGCCAAGACCAGATTACGTAACACCCAATACAGGACAAAAACATGAAAACAGAACAAGAACATCATATGATTAATCAAAAACATGTTCTTTTTGAAGAATTCAAATGAAAATTACAACCTTTTTCTAACTTTCTGCTAAACATACACAGCAAACAAACCAAAGATCAGCAATTAATAGCAACAACTTAGACAAAACACTTCCTAGTAGGACTAATTTTCCAAGAAAACATGATTCTTCACACCCTTTAAACAATAAAAACATAAAAGATAACAAGAACATCATAGAATTAATCAAAATAATAATAATTCTTTTGAACAAATTAAGGTAATAGTTAGAACCTTTTTGTCTTCTGTAGCCTTTTGTCTTATGCTAATTGAGTATATGGAGAATTTAAAAGTTTTGGGGATTTTGGAATTTAGTTAGTCAATGTGAGGACTTGACAAAAAAAACAGGGAAAAATTACCCTCTTTATTGTGATGTAATTGCTTAGCATACCATGATGTCATAAAATTTAAGCTCTTTAAATGGACTAATCTTTAATATGGATAGATATAATTTGTGTGATATTATGATATGAAAATTTAAAGGTACCTTTGTGGCACGCAAAAGAATTCTCCCTCTGAATTATTTTATGTAACACTTTTGTCTTTTTGATAGTTCAAGAAAAATATTATATTTTTTTAATTATAAATAATTTATTTTTAAAAAAAATTATACTTAATAAAATGATATATAGCAATAAAAATATCTTTTTAGACAAAATTTTGAAAAATATTTTATTTTTTTCTTAAATTTTATATTGAAATAAATAATTAACACGTAAATTATGACGAGAAATGAATAAATTAAAAACTAGCACAAAATTTGCACACAAGCGTCAATACCGCTCAACCTTTACCCTCTCTTTTCTTGATTTTGCCATTTACTAATATATTCTTTTTTATATAATGATACGTGATTTTAAACTTGATGAATATAATTATTTATTTTTAGGTATTTCACTGAATGCTTCATGCCAGTGAATCCTATCAACTAAATTCTTAAAATTTTCAAAAGTAGATGAGGTTGGATTTATTTTCTGTCCACTGAATTTTATATAAATTTACTTAAGTAAATCTTTAACACAAATGCAGTGTTGCAGTAAAAAATTGTTGAATTCTACTGAATTTGTAAATAAAATTGTAATTTAAGCCGCAACATCATGAGTTATATTTTTTATCATTAGATGAACCCTTAATGCAATAATTTACTAATGAAGTAAATATTTAAAATATTTACTTATATAGTCAAAAGACTCGAAAATTTAGAAAGAAAAAAAAATTGCCCTCGTAATTGTGTTGTAATTGCTTATTATATTTTTACGTAAAATAATTTAACTTTCAAAATTAAAACTCTTTAACGGGATGATCTTTACTTATTTTTATCTTTTAAATAAGGTACTTTTAAATTTTACCTATTAGCAATTGAATTTGTGCTTATTAGGTATAAGTTCCTTGGAAACAGAAATCATGCCAGAATATAACTTGTGTGATATTATTATACTTTTTTGTGATTAGGACGTACATTATTTCGTAGTAGTTAATGTTTATTTTCTTGCTTGTTGTGTAATGCTCTTCATTTTATTTATTTTTATTATTGCTATAATATTTGTATCCCCTATTTCATATGTGTTTTGAACAATATTTGAAATATTACGTTATATGTTATTATTGCTATTAATTTTATAATATAAAAGGTTATATTGAATTTTGTATTCACAATAATTCTTTTGATTTTTCATGAAATATTCAATATTTGTATTGAAATTTTTCGACTAATATAGATTCACGCCGCATGAGGTTAATTTTAAGAGGAAATTAAACTCTTCCTACTATGACTATTTCTATCCAGAACTCAAACTTATAATTTTTTGTCTTAAATAAATAAATTTTATTCATTCCAACAGAATCTTTATGAATATTAATAATATAGTAAGTGATTATTCCAAAATTTATATGACACGATAAGATCATATAGTAAGTGACAGTTTTTCTTTTGATCAATCGAATAAAAGATAATAATTTTAAGATAAGATATAAAATTATTTTTTGTCATATTTAATTATGAATATTAATTAAATTTAGAACTATTTTATTTCACTATTATATACTAAAACGATTAGCTGTCTCATATAGAAAATTAGGATAGATAATACGTAGAATAATCCAACCCATGAAATATTACTAATACTTCATCTAATCACCAACCAAAGGACCTCTAAATATTATTTTTCTCTAGGGGGTTTGAATCTTAACTGACGTATTACAATATCAAAGTTAAATATTATTTGACTTTAGGATAGAAACATCCAACGTATAACATCTATCTATCTATATAAAATGCTAAATTTGATATCGGAAACTACAAATAAGATGTCATAGACATGTAAGTGAATATTATTCGGTCATTGTTAGATGCACAGTATATTTTTCGTCGAAAATTATGTGATGTATATAGGTTAAATATTAGCAATTATTATGAATGTATATTTAATTTTATATATTTTTAAATATAACTGAGACAAAAAATTTATATATTTTAAATTAAATTTCTAACTCCATCATTAATGATATCATTTAAGAAAAAAAAATTAATGACTGCCAAAATCCCAACTTTTTGTGGTCAAATACATGCAAATCATTGAATATAATAGTAGTGGTTTTGACTTTAAAGTTGGACCTTAGTCGATAATAGTAAAAAATTGACTTTGAAGTCATTGAGTATAATGGCAAAAGGAGATTAAAAATATAAATAACATAAGGGAAGAGGTAAGAAAACTTAGTATATAAATATATAAAAAATTATGATAATATCTTCCGTTTATTTAGATATTAAGTTTTTAGTTAATATCGAAGTTGAAATATTGGAAATTGATGTACAAATAGTAGAATTTATATCCAACAAAGAAAAGTCAATAAATTACCTCTAATTAATGTAGTCTTTAATTCAGTCAAATATTAAATTAGTATTTAATTAGCACAAATGTCATAATAATAAAATTACGATAAATAATTTAAGATGAAGAAAATATTTGCGATAGAAATTCACGTCCTTTCCTCTTATTTAGTGTGGGGTGGGTAGGAGGTTAAATTGATCCGTATGCTCTTTAAAATTGACTTTGGGTTCAATATTATTTGTATAGTTAAGAAACGTTTATTTATTTATTTATTTATTTTCTTTAACTTCTGACAAAATTTACTTGAAAGATAATTTTAGACTAAAATTTTTATAATAAAATAAATAAAAATAGAGAGTCATTCTTTTATAAAAAGTAAGACCAATAATTATATATAGAAGGTTAATAGATAGCGAGTGTAGTTGCATTTTATGTGGAAATGGGGCACGGGGCTAGCCTCTTCTCCTCTAATC
>JBDJHY010000087.1:5488269-5498984 GCA_039654485.1 Withania somnifera
TATATAATGTATATCTTTTGTATTATATAATATATACATATATTTATACTATAGTAAATATATCGTTAGTAACTTATTATATTTAGTAACTTTTTTTTTATATGTAATTATTATTAATTTTAAATTTTAAATTAATTATTATATAATATATATTTGCATTAAATTTAATTTTAAATTATATAATATATATTTTATATTAATTAAACGCGTTTAATTTTATTTTTAATAAAACGGAATTACTATTCACGGCGGGTTGGCTCGGACACTATTTACGTTATTTGGGCCGGTCCGGATCAACCATTTTGGACCGGTTTGGACCGGTCCATTTTGACCCGGCCCGGAACAGTGAAAAACCGGCCCGGACTGGACCGGACCAGCCCATTGCCAGGTTTAGGTGGGGGAGTGGGGGATGGAATGGTGCTTATTATAGATGGATGTAGTGGCTACACTTTTTTCATCGTTAAATACTCCATTCGTCTCTTTTTAAAGACTTACTAAATATAGAAATATGATGTTTTCAAAATAATTTTTTAAAGAAAAACAATAAGACATATAAGTTGAAATGATGGGAGTATCAACAAAGTACATTTACATGATAAGCATTGGCATCACGTTCAATGGTGGAGGCAGAATTTTTATTGAGGAATTAAAATACTAACATAAGTAAACAAGCAACAAAGATAAGAAGATTCAACATCGGGCTCAAATGACAAACACACACACACCCCCCTCTCTCCCAACTTCCACTCTCTAGCTTCGCCAATGATCACATTAACAGCCTCCTGACGAGGGCGGATTACAATATAATTTACGAGTTCAGCCAAGTACAATATCTTTGACGTAGATTTGTATGTGTCAACAAAAATTTATTAAAACTCAATAACTCAAGAGGTCAATGAATTAACAATATCCTGAAATCATAAAGTTTAATTCTTGAATCCGCATCGGTCTCTGACTTATACTTCCAAAAGAAGGGTTCTTTTATAGTTCCCTGCTTGGATCATTAGTTTTATCTTTTATATAAATAAGTCTCACTTGGTAACAACCTTTTCCTACACTTGTCTGTTTGAGTTTTCCAAACAACTTAATCTTGATATTTCATTAATTTTCAAGAAGAAAAAACAATGAAAGAAATCAATGACAATAGTTTGGTCAATGAGATTGAAGAAGAAGAGGAGAAATATTATAATTCTACAAGTGATTTGTTTGAAATTGATCATCATGGTGGTGAAGTGGAAGGAAGTTTGTTTTCCTTTGACTTTCACAATCATGAGGAACATGATGTTGTTTATGTTGTTGTTTGGAACAAGAATGTTAGCCAAGAAGAATCAAGCATGGATGTTTGCTTTGGACTCTCAATCATGGTGTGATTAATCCAAATTCTATTATTTTCCTCATTCATATCTTTCCTCAAACCAACTTCATTCCCACTCCTTGTTAGTTTTCTCTCTCTCCCATACACACAAAGGTACATACGGAGGGTTGTGATACATAATTTAAGAAACCCTTCAAATGCATATGGAGGGTCGCAATACATAACTTGGTTGGAATACATGTCTCAAGTAACCCTTCAAATGCATTTATGCATGTTAAATCATTCAGATACATGGTTAGACACGCAATATATTGTGTAGTCGCAATACATGTATCATAAGTTAATGTATTGAGTCCATATTATGTATCGCAGCCCTCAGTATGTATCAATAGTGTATTTCGAAATTTTTAAAAAGTAGTAGATAAAATATAACGGATATTCTGGTTAATTATGTAATTTATCCTATTCTGAACCTTGTTGCTAGCATCTTTTTAGTTCAAAAAAAAAAAGAATCATAATATATTATATTTTTACTTTCTTGAAAGGAATTATTTGAATTTAAGATTTGATTAGTTTGTTATATACTCAATAAAGACACTTAAATTTATGAAGCTTTATCTAGTGATGAAACAACACAGTGGGAATGATTCCAATAGGCCAAGTGAATGAAGAGCAAAAGGAGAACTATATGACTCAAGAAAGAAACAAGAAGAGGCAGTTCCTTCAAAAGTTTGTTGACATTTGCTCTACTTCCAAGGTGCACATACTGGTCACTCTTCACCAGAAAATTATATTGTGTATGGATATCAAAAGTGTTGCTTTATAATAATCTTGAGCACCTAAGAGAAATTTCTGACTAGCCGCTAGAAACGGATAAGTGAAGGTGACAATATGATATGTATGATACTTACAACAGGTTAAAGTGGACACTATACTTATTGAGAGTGACATGGAAGGCAAAGCTATACTGAACCTCATTCCCATCTGCAACATAAGAAAGCTGATTCTTGGTACTTCTAAAGCCAATCTCAAGTATGAGCAAGAAAAAATATCAGTCAAACTTCTACTCCAATTCTCCATAAGTTTTCAGTTGTCATCTTCATAATCTTGTTTCATGAATTCATCTGATAGGAAAATGAAGTCAAGAAAAGGTAACGGAACGGCAGATGAGATATTACAAAATACACCAGAGTTCTGTGAGGTTAAGATCATATGTGAAGGCAAGGAAGTTGTTGAGCTGCAGATGTATGACTCCCCTTCTCTCCGATACTCCGACAGCAGCCAAAAGTCCATTGAAGGCCAGATCCAAAATCTGAATCAAGAAGTTCAGAATGAATCCATTGGATGTGGAGGATGTTTCAGAGCCAAGGTCATGTCTTAGTGTCCTACCTCAAGGACTTGAAGGATGTAAATTTCTATCACCAAATAACTGGTTTTTCACAAGAATCTCCCCTCTTCATCATACCATATATTACATGTAACTAGTCACAGCTATTGTACATACAAGAAGTAATATTACAACATATCAAGTGTAATTCCACAAGTGGGGTCTAGTATATACAAACCTTACCACTACCTCGTAGAAATAGAGAGGTTGTTTTCGGTAGACCCTCACTAATAAAGAGGCAAATCTTTGTTTTCCCATTCCATGTTCAAGGAATAATAAGTGGCTGAAGCTACTGATGTTATTGCCTGATATAAGAGAAATGACTGACAAGAAAAAGCAAAAAAGAGAACTCTCTCCTTTACCTCTGAAAGAGACAACAAGAAAATATTACACAGGAGAAAGTAAAATGTAGCAAAATTCACTGTGGTCTAAATGTCTGAAAATACACCGACATCCAAAAGTATGGTTGTCGCATAGCAAAAGATAAGATTGAATCTAAACTTTCTCACATTGTACTGTACCTTTGGGATGGAATACAAAATTCTAGGCAGCATCGAAAAGCAATATACATTGAGTAACCATTTTGCTTAACTTGGTCATGTGGCCAAAAACAGTTTCCTGTTCGTGACAATGCCATCTCACCTAAAGCCACACACTGATTTTGAGTAATTCAATTGCATACATCTAAAAGTCATTGTACTGGAATACACTCGCCTTTTATCGTTTAGACATCCTTGTAAATATGGAGACTGAAAATGGGAGGCAGCTCTATCTTGAAGCATGTACCAAATCACAAAATAAGGTCTGACACCATCATGGACAGTGACAACGGGACACTGCTGATATACCATTTTGATAAGAACATTCCATCCTCATCACTAGCAATCCCTGAATACAGGATTTGTTGTCCACCAATTCAGAAAAATTACCAGTCGGGCTAATAATTACTAGAAGAAATCAAATTCGAGGTAGTTATCAGAACCCTTTTGGCTGGAAGCTACTGCTGCTGGAACTGTCTTTTGATTTGCAGATGGTGCTGGGATTGGTAGCCTCTCGAATTCAACAGGTTTAGGCACCTCGGGCGGGCTAGCACAGCGTATTAGTGCCCAGTTAACCCCTTCAAAGAAAGGGTGTTGTTTTATCTCAGTTGCGCCTCTTTTGTATGCCAATCTGTTCTGTGGTTCTTTTATGAGTAAACCCCTAATCAGATCCCTTGCTGCAAAACTAACAACTGGTGATTCTGGAAATCTAAGAGGTTGCCCGACCACATTGAATAATGTAGCTCGGTTATCAGATCCTTTAAACGGAGTTTTACCAAACAAGAGCTCGTAGAGAAAGATCCCGAAAGTCCACCAATCTACTGCACTTCCATGACCTTCACCTTTGATGATCTCTGGTGCCAAGTATTCATGGGTTCCCACAAATGACATAGAGCGAGCACTAGTAGGTTCTGCCATGAGCTCTGGCAATGGACTAACTTGGTTACCTACGTCATTTTTGGGTTTCCGGTCCTTCTTGGACTTGCTGGAAAAGATGCGGCGAGAGAAGCATGTTGTAGGAACAACACATGATGGTTGAATGCAGGAAGGTTCAATGCACGCTGGCTGGACACAGTAACCAGAGTTCTTCCTGAGAGGCTCCGACTCCAGGGAAGATGTCTTGACCAGTGTTGGGCTAAACGAACAACAAAGAGACAAGTCAAAGTCCGAAAGCATTATATGTCCATCTTCTCTAACAAGGACGTTCTCTGGCTTAAGGTCGCGGTAGATAATCCCAAGCATATGGAGATACTCTAGAGCTAGAAGGACCTCCGCAACATAAAATCTGAAAACATAGGAAGTTAACCTTCAGTGATAGACCATGTCAATAACACGCTTGATGTATCAAAAATTGGTCTCTTCACACAGGAGAAGCAGTAGACCATATGTTGTTAGCTAAACTGTACTTCTAGTTTGACCACAGGACAATTTGTTTGCTAAAGGGAATATCAAAATTCATTTCTAATCGCTAAATGAGACTCTGGTATATGCAAACCTGAAGAAGAAGACATAGTAATGTGCTCCTAATATATTCAAAAACAAAATGCAAGTCCCACTAAGATTATTCAGCATTTAATTAGTTGCATATTAGATCCAAATACTTGTTATGCCAGAAAGCTAAAATAATGAATTGCTGCTCAACCAAGTCAGCTAATACTACGCAACCATAAAGATGATTTTAGGTTATGATGAAAGTGATTTCAGAAAGAAAAGGACTACTACGACACAGAAGATGTCCATGAAAAGGGGAAACAATCCATTGAACTCCATAAAAGCAAAAGAAGAGGAATTTTGCTAACTTGGTGGAGAGACCAAGAAAATGACAAAAAGTCGAAACGTGAAAAATAAATGACGTCACACACAATGGGCCTTATTACTCAACAAATGCAAATTGAGAACCAAAACATTCTCAAAGTGAAGGATGCTTTTAGAACCATGGTAAGGGCAAGTAGGTAGGCTTCCAACAAAATTTAGAGGCCTAGTGCAACGTCACTTGTCCAGCAGCAGACAGTTCAAGGTGCATTTTACTACATAGATATACCTGCTCTAACACCAGTAAAGTATCATCCTAGGAACTGAAAACAGAAACTGCTAACTTGTTGCCTAAACTTCGGTTCAATATTTAAATGCAAACCAGACGATCTGGAGGAAACAAAATAAATAGCACTTCCATGTAAGACGCAAAGCTAGTCTGTTTTGTTACAACAGCCTTCTCCGTTGTGGGTCTTCTATTGAAATTACTAAAACAATGATCTTGCAGAAAGCAGTAATAACATGGAATTCAGAAAGTATCAATAGGAAAAATCATATTCCAAAGACTGAAAAGAGGGTCATACTTCACTGCTTGTTCAGAAAAATGTTTCCCTGGTTGTCTCTGCCTAAGAGTGTGCAGATCCCCTCCAGGGCAGAATTCCATGACCAAACATGAGAACTTGTCAGTCTCAAAGTGGCTGTAGAGAGATGGAAGAAAAGGATGATCAAGAGATTGTAAAATTTCTCTTTCTGTCTGAGCACGAAGAAGCTTCTTGCGGCTGGCTAAAGATGCTTTATCCATCACTTTCATAGCAAAGTAACACTTGGTTCCACCCAATTCAGCCAAGTAAACACTTCCTATATCTCCACAGCCCAACCTTTCCAGCAGTCTGAAATGGCTCAAACCTAAGCTACCATCTTTAGATCGGACAGCTTGGATAGCTTCCCATCTCACGTCATTTGTTTTGTGGGGTTTGTTTATATTGCTGCTAAAACTGCTAAAGGTGCTTTCATCACTCACATCAGTGCTGGTGCTTCCTCTACACATGCTGCTCTTCCCACTCTCAACAAGATCAGCATGATCACTTATCTTGCTACTTCCACTATTTTTGGCTAGACTGCTAGTACCATCACAGACTTTTGCAGAAACTGAACTGTTCTTTCCACTAGTTTGCTCAGACGTTTTCTTTTCTTGATCGGTAGAAGACTCGAGTGAGCTTCTAGTTCCATTTACTTCATGTTCCCCGGGTGTTGACACATTCTGAATATCAGTGGGAGCGTCTTTAGATTTATCAATTGACAGATCATTAGACCCCATTTGATACTTCTTATCATTCCGGACTTCATTCACATCATATGTTGTAATTTTTCCAGATTCTGGCGATTTATCAGAAACAGCAAGGCTGAGTTCACTCATTTTTGACACCTGTTTAAGAAAAGAGCTAGAGTCATTTGTTTCTGCTGTCTGCCGAGCTCCAACAGGTTTTTGTTTCGGTTCAAGGGGAGCTCTAGCACCAAAATCTGAAGCCATTGGTGACACAATAATACAGAAGAATAAGTTACAATGGACAGCACGTTTTTCTATCAGCTATTCCAATTGCCGTCATCCTGCTACGAATTTACAGATGTACTTCGCAAATCTGCCAACCAAACACAAAATTGGTTCAGGTAATCTCTCCTTTGAGATGATTCAATGTGTTACTACAACAACAACAACATACCCAGTGTGTAATCCCAAAAGTAGGGTCTGCGAGGATAGAGCGTACGCAGACCTTAGGAGGTAGAGAGGTTGTTTCATATAAACCCTCGGCTCAAGGAAAAGCAGATCAAAAAGGAAACAATCGAAAGTGAATATAAACAGGTGTATCTACCAAAAGAGGGGAAATCGCATTTTACTTGACCAACAGCAATAACAATTACTATGTCTCAGTCCCAAATAAGTTGGGGGTCAACTATATGAATCCTCACTGTTCCATTTAACCATTTTACTAGACCAATAAACAGAAGTTCTTGGGCTCTGATCAGATAAGTACTGGATCATACCCCAAAGAAGGGAATCAACTAAAGTACTGCTTAGTATATAATTGTCCCTTCTTCAAGACAAATCAAAAACTCAATCCCTGGGACTATGTACAAGATCTAATTATCTATTAGCCTCAAACAAATTTGCATGCAGAACCTTATAAGCTTTATTTAGAACTGAAAAAAATGATAGCTAAAAACAGAGACAGAGAAAGTGAACAACCAGAACTCACCATTTAAAACACGACAATAACATACGCAGTGTAATACCACAAGTGGGGTCTGGCAACAGTAATGTGTACGCAAACTTACCCCTACCTTATAAAAGTAAAGAGATTGTCTATGATAGACCATCAGATAACGCAAACTCACCATTTAAAACGCAACAACAACAAAAACAAACCCAATGTAATCCAACAATTGGAGTCTAGCGGGGTTAGTGTGTATGCAGACTTATCCCTACCTTATAAAGGTAAAGAGACTATTTTTGATAGACCCTCGTCTAACCAGAAAACACCATTTAAAACACAACAACAACAACAACAACAACAACAACAACAACAATAACAACAACATACCCGGTGTAATCTCTAGCGAGGGTAGTTGTACTTAGACTTACTCCTTCCTTCTAAAGAGACTATTTCTGATAAACCCACGACTAACAAGAACTCACCATTTAAAACACATACTTAGTGTAACTCCACAAGTGGTGTTTGGCGAAGGCAGACATACCTCTATCTTACGACGGTAAAGATATTGTTTCCGATAGACCCACAGCTAACCACAACTCACCATTTAAAACACAGCTTACATTATTTCAAAGAGCAAAGAGCAAAGGGGAAAAGTGACATCCAAGGCATTCCGGTTATTTGAGTTTTATACTTGACCTATCAGATGTGAACTATCACCAAATTCAGGAAGAAAAACTAAACAATTGATAGTTGATGCGTGTTTTAATAAATAATTGGTGATAGTTCAGATACAAAATTCGCACACCTATACTTCAGGTATCAAACTCAAAAAAAACTGACAGCTTTAGTTGTGTCTTTTTATCATTAACTCTATGTTAAAGCTTACACAACTATACATAGACTTCATATCCATTAAAAAGGAGAAATATATATGTTTAACAAGAAACCCAGTTAACCTTAACACGTAAAAACTAAATCAAGAATTAGACAATAACCCATAACTCAAACACAAGAAATTAGATTCATCACAGACAATACATACATACATACAGTAAACGTGATTAAGAGTCAATTTAACTAAGAAATCAGATCTTGATCAAGATTAAATTTTTAAACAAAACCCAAATCAGATCTTCAATATAAACAACCCAAGTACCAAAACTGAATCTTGATGAACCCCATGTAAATTGTTACAACAAAATAAGTACCTTAATTACAATACACCTTGTAACCACCCCCCAAGATGAAATGTTTAGCTTTGTAGAGTCCTTCAGATTAGTGTACTGTAGCAGTAGCAGCTTAGAGTGAGAAACAAGAGAGATGCTTTGGACTATCAGGAGAATGGAGAGGAGGGGTCAACAACAAATGCTAAAGCAAAAACTACTTTTTTCCCTTTTTTAATAAGGGAATTATCTGAATATTAGAAAGAAAAAAAAGGAAAATTTTGGTTATGTGTAATTAGTGAGTGGTTAATTTTTAATATCCTTCTTATTGTTGATAAAAAAATTGATATCATAAAATTGTTATATTTAGAAGTCGTAAGTTTAAGTTATGAAAGTAAATTTTATATATAATAATAGATCTTTATGGTCTTGATTTTTTTTTCGAATCGTATATCTTATAAACGCTTTAAAATAACTATGTAATGGTATGTAAATCACAATAAATAAGTCTAGTGCAACAAACTCAACTCAAATATATGGAAGGGATTTCAAATTTCTACTAGTTTGCAATTCTAAGAGCATTATTGTACACTTTTTTTCTTTCATACTAGAAAACTTTTTTTGTTTTTGTTCAAACAATTAGGCCTAATCAAACGTTGATAAGTCTTTGTGTTATTTTTTTTTTTTTATATTCTTTGTGTGTGATTATGTATTAGTTAATTCATCATAATTCTCATTTAGAATGTTAATTGCTCAACTAACTCAATCACCTTGACATATAATTATTTAATTTTTATTAAAAAAATAAAAAAATTTGGTTATGTGCAATTTTGTGAATTATTCTTTAGTAAAATGAATCCAAACTCCAAAATCCAAAGTCAGTTTCTTTGTTGTCCGCCATGTCCATTGTCATCAATCTGGCCTTCTATGCCCTTTTCTACAATAACTTTGTACCTTATCTTTGGCTCATTATATGTCTCTTTCCACGTAATCAAATGTTGACGGATCATCATAATTTAACATATATTTTAAATTAATAAATATAATTTGACTTACCATGCTATGTAGTCAAATTCTCGATGATCATCGTTTAGAATTTGATCATGAATTTTGATATTTTTTAAGTTAAATTTAAAATATCATGTCAAATTACTATAGGCTATAACTTATTGTTGGATCGTTATAATTTGATGATAATCGATATATTTACAATCAATGAATATAACTTGTGTTGTCTCAAGTCTCAAGATTTACCATGCTTTGTAGTAGTCAAATCGTTGACAATCATGTTTTATAATCAAATTATTATGGATCACCAAAAGTTTTGATCACGAATTTTGATAAGTAGCCGGCCAAATTCAAAAAATCATTGTTGAATTCTTATAAGCTATAACTTGTTGTTGGATTGACATAATATAATCGACATGTCTTGAATTAATGAATATTGTAACTTGTTTTGTTGCAAATCTCAAGATTTGCCATGCTTTATAGTCAAATCTTTGATGATCATCGTTCAAATTTTGACTATAAATTTTATCGACTTGCTAGTCAAATCTAGAAAACCATGTTGAATCCTTATAGGCTATAACTTAAAAATAGTATCAATTTATTTTTGCTTGAGAAAACTACGTTACATAAATAATAATTCCTTAATTATAATTTTAAATAAGTACTATAACATTAACTTAAAATACATATACAAATAATACAATTAATCTTGACACCTAAATCATAATTTATTCATTGAATTTGAAATACCTATTGAAAGGACAGTCTGACACTAACATTAATATGCATTCAAATCAGTGAATAATTAATAAGCAAAAATCAGATGGTCATTTGCATCACTTGCAGATTATATTAATTTACCACAACAGGCATATACAAACAAATTATATACATTGACCCAGGTGATGTTTTGTTTTCCATAGATTTTCGTTCATGACAAAAATAATCAAGAGATTGATAATAGTATAAAATTAATAAATAGTATTAGAAATAATAAAAAAGTATTAGAAGTAAAACTATCACAAAATAATATCACAAATAATCTAATTGAAGTAATAAATCACATCAAAACTCTAAGAACAAGATAAACAAGAGTAGCATTATGATTACCAGCACAACTATCAATACATACAAAGTACTCATATCTACTAGCAAAGGCGCAATCCTTCTTACTATTCTTCCGGCTTAATATACGTTTTTTTTACAATTTTCTATTTAGGATCATATCTTCGGTAATAACTCAAAGCATTTGCCAAATTCCACCAGGGGCAGATCTATGTTAAAAAATGATGGTTCGACATTCATTAAATTCAACACAAAAGAAGTATAATTGAAAAA
>JBDJHY010000087.1:5539807-5552941 GCA_039654485.1 Withania somnifera
TGGAATAAAAAATGAAAGATAACTAATTATGAGATTAATTTTATAATAAATTTATTTCATAGTTGATCGAGATAAAATCGCAAAATAACTTATATCAAATTTAGTTAATCTCAAAGTTATAGTATTATTTTTATTTCTTGAGATATTAATTCTGGAATAATTTATCCAACCAAACAAAAACACTCACAAGTTGTGATGTATTAAATCTATCCTAATATAATTATTAATAAAATATATTACATAATTAATAATACATCATTAATATATTTATATTTTATCACTATTTTTTAAAATTATGAAATATATCATTTTAGAGAGAGGGTCATGATACATACAAAAGGTCGTGAAACATAACTTGAGCGTCATGCACAACTCATGATAAATGACATGTATCGCAACTATATAATATACACATGTTTAATCATGTATTGAACTATTTAAGATATATTCGTATATATTTAGAGGGTTACTTAATTTATATGCTACATCAAATTATATATTGTAACCTTTCAATATGTGTATAAAGGATTTATTGAATTCTATATTAAAGACGTGACCCTTAGTATATATCATGCATACAAAGAAATAATATAAGACATAAATTTTAAAACTAATAATATAAAAACTAATTAATTTTTATAATTAAATAATTTATATATTTTATTCTTTATCAATGTTATTTTCACGACTTAAACCTTTAGTACCTCATTCACAAAAAGATGATGTCATACGAACATAGGTAAAATTACTTACCACAAACCTTTATAATCTAAGTCTTTGCACACAACAAATTTAGTAACCCCAGGCTGCTGTCCTTTTTTCCTTTTTTTCTCTGTCTTCCTAGAACAAACGAAAAAAAAAAAGGGAAAAAGAGAGAAAACCCATTGTTGAAAAATCCCTCTTTCATCTCACGCCTCCATTATTTCTTCCAAATTCCTAGGCACAAAGAATAAAAAAAAATCAACACAAAATCTTTGGTTGGCCCATGGATCTGCTACTAGCTTCAACTACAACATAAAGAGGCATTCTCTTACTTTTGTGTCAAATTAAGAGGTACGTTAATCTTAAATTTTTTTTGCCTTACATGTTTTTGCTAATGCAGTAATGCTGTTTCTGTTGCAAATATAAGTCCATGTTAATTCAGTCTTAACATATCCTTTTAGCTAATTCATGGATACCCATGTTTATATACAGTGACTTGTGTATTTGGTTATTGCAAATTTTGGTTCTTGAATTGCTATATGCTTAAGCAAGACAGCTGTGTTTTTTTTTTTTCCTTTTTTTTCTGTTTTTCCTTTCCTTTTTACTAAATTATGGATACCCATGGCTATATATAGTGAATTGTGTATTTGGTTAGTCCAAAGTTTGGTTCTTGAATTGCTAGATGCTTAAGCAAGACAGTTGTGGTGGTGGGTGTGGTTTTTTTCTTTTTTCTGTTTTTCCTTCCCTTTTTTCTAGTTTTTGGATCCCCATAGTATTAGTTTTCATATGTTAGCTCAAATTTTTGTTAAATGCTTAAGCAAGACAGTTGTCGTGTGGGGGTTTTTTTTTTTCCGTGCTAGGAGTCGTAGTGCTTTGCTTGTAGTGTCTTGTTCCTGTAATTTTTGGTGGGGTTTGTTGTCTTAGTAGGTTGTTTGTGATATTATTTTGTGGTAGCCTTGCAGGTTTTTCACTTTCCATCGTTCCTTGTTCTTGTATCGGGTTCTTTTTAGGACTGTTTTATTCTTGAGTTGAGGGTCTTTCAGAAGCCTCACCTCTGAGGTAGTGGTTATGTTGTTGTTGTTGTTCCGTCCCTTTTTGCTAATTTATGGATCCCCATTGTATTAGGTTTCACATGTTAGCTCAAATTTTTGTTCTTGAATTGTTAAACGCTTAAGCAAGACAGTTGTGGTGTAGGGTTTTGTTTTTATGTTTTCTTCTTTTTTTTTGCACATAGTTTGAACTTTTAAAGATTACTGCTGGTTGTTGGACTGTTTTATAAAATTGAGGTACAGTCTTTTCTTATAAACAGCTATTGCTTTTGCTAGCAGAATCTATATTGATATTGTTAGATTATAGTGCTGAAAGATAACCCTTCTTTTTTCTTTTTCTAATCGTATTCGTTTTTCCTCGAGTTGAGAGTCTATTGAAAACAGACACTCTACCTACCAAGGTAGTGGTAAGGTCCCCATATACTATACCTTCCCCAGGCCCACTTGTGGGCTTACACCGGATTGACTTTGTTAGATTACAATTCTAAGAAAGACAATTTTTTTTCTATTCTCATTTGCTTTCCCTTGAGCCGAGGGTCTATTAGAAACAACCTTTCTACTTCCTAAGGTAGGGACAAGGTCTGCATCCCCACTTGTGGATTGACATTGTTAGATTACATTATTGAGAAAGAATTTTTTTTTCTAATATCATTTGTTTAACCTTGGGTCAAGAGTCTATTAGAAACAACCTCTTTACCTTCCAAGGTAGGGGCAAGGTCTGCATATATTCTACCCTCCCCAAACCCCACATGTGGAATTACACCGGTATGTCGTTGTTGTGATTTGCTACTACTTATCTACTTTTGAATTTTGATGGCCTATAAATATAAGCATTTGTTGGTTCATTCATAACATACCCTTTTGCTAATTCATGGATCCCCATGCCCATAGACAGTGACTTTTGTATTTGGTTTCATATGTTAGCTCAAATTGTGGTTCTTGATTGTTAAATTTTTAAGCAAGACAGTTCTGGTGTTTTTTTTTTCCTTCCTTTTTTGGCTCATAATTTGAGCTTTCAAGGTTGCTGCTGATTCTTGGACTATTTATTTGAACCGAAGGTCTATCGAAAACAACCTATCTACCTTTGAGGTAGTGGTATGGTCTGTGTACACTCTACCCTCTCTAGACTCTACTTTGTGGGATACTGAGTTTGTTGTTGTTGTTGGTTGTTGGACTATTCGATAGGGTTGAGGTACAATTTTTCCTTGTAAAAACTATTGCTTGTGTTAGAATCTATATTAACATTGTTAGATTACAACTGCTTTTGATGGCCTTCAAATATAAAAGCCTCTGTTGATTCATTCATAACATACCTTTTTGCTAATTGATGGGTCCTCATGCCCGTACGCAGTGACTTCTGCATTTGGTTTCATATGTTAGCTCAAATGTTGGTTGTTGAATGCTTAAAATGCTCAAGAAAGACGGTTATGATGTGGCTCTTTTCTTCCTCTTTTTGCACATAATTCGAACTTTTAATATTGCTCCTAGTTGTTGGACTATTTCCTTCAACCAAGGGTCTATTGGAAACAATTTCTCTACCTCTGAGGTAGGCGTATGGTCTGCGTACGCTCTACCCATAGTTTCATATATATATATAAGTGTGTTGTATGGGTCATTTATATGTTTCAAATGTCTACAAATCAACATAGATGCTTATGCAAATGTGATCTCCATGATAGCTTTCAAAAGATTACCTCATATGCCCATCCATAATCTCTTACTGTACGTCACCTATGATAACATAGCTTAGTGACAGATAAACGTTGAACATGGTAACCATTAAATTTCTAAATCCCATCTAAATTTTAAATAGCTCATATCAAACTTAAATATATAAATTAAAGGTAATCTTTCATAGACAAGCAAGCTATTGTGTTAAAAGTAGTTCAAAAAGCTATTTGTGAAATGAGCTTAAACCATAACAACCTCTCTCTTCTAATCTGGGAAGAAGAGTGTTGTGACGTCAGTTTTAACATGTGACAAACCAAGGTAGATATAGGGGAACATATCAGAAAAATATACAACAAGAACATACACAATGTAATTCCGCAAGTGGGGTCTGGGAAGGGTACAGTGTACGGACCTTACCACCACCTCGTAGAGATAGAGAGGTTGTTTCCGACAGACTCTTGGAAAAAGATACAAGTGAGAGAATAAACCATAACTGGATTTTCTCCCCAAACCAAACCGTACACTTGTTTAATAGACAAAAATAAGTTAGACAACTTTGTTTGTTTTCTTTATATGCCTATATACTTTATGAACTTCTGCAGTAGATTAAATAGAAACTTTCATACATATATTTGTGGATCGACTCTAAGAGTGTTGTAGATACTCTTTTCTTTTTCCTTTTCCTTTTGAAATTTGTTGGTTAAATCCTTGTTTTGTATGCAGTGTTATTTAATATGGAAACCGAGTTCATGGAATTCTGAGATAATGTAGCGGTGAGAAGGATCCGTGCCAGAGATCTTATTCAACTGAGGAAGAGCTTGTAGTTTGAGCTGAAGGTACAGACAGAATGTATGGTAGAACAGGGCTTGATCGATTTAAGAAAGCTCAGTCATTGGAGCCATTTCAAGTGTCTGCAAATTCAGCTGCTAAACCAGCATTGCAGCCTACTAAACCGGTTAACCATTCATCTCCAGCATATGCACAGTCCACAACATCTCATCAACATACTCAATACATAAATCCACAACCTGATTTGCAGAAATCCATTGCGGCAGATGCAACTGCTTCTGCGCCAACTCATCATGTCACTCACGGAGGGGGACAATCAACTTGGCAGCCTCCTGATTGGGCTATTGAGCCACGTCCAGGCGTTTATTATCTTGATGTAATTAAGGACGGAGAGGTACTTGATCAAATTAATTTGGATAAGCGAAGGCATATCTTTGGACGACAGTTTCACACTTGTGATTTTGTCCTTGATCATCAGTCAGTCTCACGCCAGCACGCTGCTGTGATTCCTCACAAAAATGGAAGGTGTGACACTTGCTCCTGTTTTTCGCTTATCTAGTGCTGAACATATAAATTTTCTTGTTTAATTAGGAAATAATTATTAAATTAAAATACTACATAACAAGAATATAAGTCTATGATGATGAAGTACTTGAACATGTTATGAAATTCATGTTTATACATTTCTTCTTTGAGCCAAAGTATGTGGAAATGTCTTTGTGTAGACTTCAACATTTAAAATCGTTCTTACTAGACATTCTTACTAAAGCAATGATAATATATTTGCATTATTGGCAGTCAATGTTTCTAACTTTCCAACACCTAGCTATATTTTATCCAGTGGTACTTAAAAACATCAAGCTCTCTAGTAAATGCTATTCATTGCATAAAGTTGCATGTTTGTGAAGATACACAAATACTTCTTCAGAATTGCAAGAAATGACACATTGTGGATTTATCAGATATTGCTCCAAATCATTTCAAATTTGAAGTAACTGTACGTTAGTTGTACAATTTGGGACATCAAGAATGTCATTTATCTGTAAATATCATCTATCATGGTCATCCAATTCTTGTATTGGACCTTCTAGCCCCATTTAGATTTGAGTAATAAAGATGGTACTTTGACGGCATAATCGTTTATATAAACACTTTTAATGCAACTTGTCAATGATGAAAACATATCTGCAGTGATAAAAGGTTAAGGAACAAGAGATGTTTTGAAGGTTTATCAATTCCAAATCACTCCTTAAGGCTAGGTGTCGTTTGTATCTATATAGTTGGCATAACCTTTCACCCATAGATTCCCCTGAGAACTTTTTGAACTTCGTAGCTCCTTTCAAAGTTGCTCGGACTCTCCAAAAATGCTACTGCACCCGTGTCGGATCCTTCAAAAATACACTATTTTGGTCCGACACGCACCCGTCGACATTTTTGAAGAGTCCGAGCAACATAAGCTCCCTGGTACCAGTTTAGTCTTTTCTGTATTTGAGCTAATGAAGTATTGTCGTCGTCCTAACTTTTCTACTATTCTGCATCTCCTTCATGCCAGCAATGAAATTTCTTATTACTTCATCAAAAAAACATAGGTGTTTATTAAATTTGCATTTCTGGTGTAAAATTTGTGCAATGGAAATTTGGATCAATTTATGGATTTTCTAGAGGAGTTAAGTGATACGCAGAAGTCTTTTTTGTATCTGCAGCTGAGGTGTTGTAATTGTACCATTTTGTACCTCTATCAATAAAATTTTACCTCATCCGGAAAAAAAAAGTAACTTGTCAATGGTGAGAATCCGTATTTGTATTCCTTTCATCTTCTGTGCATCTTTAGACATAGAAACCGGTCTTTCTTCTTGCCTCGTGCAGGTTGACCCGCTTATAAGTCATATGCTTTGTTACTTCTACTGTGCGTCTTTAGACAACTATATTGCTCGGACTCTTCAAATATGTCGACGGGTGCGTGTTGGATACTCCAATAATAGTCATTGTGGAGAATTCAACACGGTGCGGCGACAACATTGGAGAGTTCGAACAACATAGTTGGACATAGAAAGTGCCCCTTTTGGAAATCATAATGCCTATACTTGGATGTGAAGACACTCTTTTTAGCTCATGTAGGTTGAACTAGTTATATCTTTCCTTTTGCAGCATTTTTGTGATTGATTTAGGATCTGCACATGGAACATTTGTTGCAAATGAGAGGCTGACAAAGGATTCCCCTGTCGAGCTTGAGGCTGGACAATCTTTGAAGTTTGCTGCATCAACAAGGACTTACATATTGAGAAAGAACAATGAAGCTCTCTTCCCCCCTCCGCTGCAACCTGCAGAAATAGATTTACCGCCACCTCCAGATCCTTCAGATGAGGAAGCTGTTTTGGCTTATAACACCCTTTTAAACCGCTATGGACTTACCAGTCCTGATACGTTGTCAAAATCAACAGTTTCAACTAGTGGGAAGGATGTCAATCAATCATCTGAGAGGCCAACTAAAAGAATAAGGAGAAGAATTGTGTCATTTAAAGATCAAGTTGGAGGACAGCTAGTTGAAGTTGTTGGTATTTCGGATGGAGTAGACGTGGAGACAGAACCTGGTCCAGTGGGTGTGAAAGAAGGAAGTCTTGTTGGAAAATATGAGTCCCTTGTTGAAATCACAGTGATAACCAAAGGGAAAGAACGATCCTCCGTAAAAGATGTCAACGTTTCCCAAACAGGCGTAACAGACAAACTTAAACAGGTATTGAACAAGGTGAAGAATCCGCCAAAGGGTGGAATTTATGACGATCTTTATGGCGAATCAGTTCGTACTAAAGTCGGATCATGGGCATATTCTGGTTCTAGTCAAGCTTCTTCTACTGACAATGCTGAAGGACGCTCACCCGGTTCTTTAGGCAGTCTCTCTGGAAGAATACCAAGCAATGTAGACGATGATACTGATGATTTATTTGGATAGCAAATGCATTTGCTTGCTTTTGATTCGGCCTCAACCCACTTGCCATTGACGATGAGTTCAGTCGTATGAGGTGCACGAGGCATTAAATTATGTTAGTCTTTGTATTCCTCTTGTTGTTCATCCCTTTCCTGGCATTGTGCACCATCAAGGATTCAATTTTGAACTCAATCTTAACTTGTCATGACACTGAATCTGTGATTTGAGATCAATGGAAACAAGTCTGTTATCTTTCCCATTTTCAATTTATGCAATACTAGTCATAATGCTCATGTGGTGCTTTTTGTTGTGTGGTGAGCAAATACAATATTTACTAGTAAACTATCAAAAGTTGATTTTGGACCTGTTTTTTTTTTTTTTTTCTCATAAGACTGGTGGAAGGTAGTTAGACATGATATGGTGGAAGGTGGTTAGACATGATATGAAGCAGTTTTAGTTTATTGAGGGCATGACCTTAAACAAAAAGGTGTAGAGGACGAATATCCGGTAGTCGGTAGGGGAGCTTTGTTTTGTTTATTGTACTAGGTGTCATAGTGTTTTTTCGAGTGTTTGATTATAGCATTATTTTGTGAAAATTTGATTATTTTATTTTCTTATATCATAAAGAATAACAAAATCATTTGAATTTAAATGTCAAATGTATCAACTCTTCATTAACTAAAAACTAAAGAAAGTTAAATAAATTTCATTAAATGTATAAAGATTTAAGTTTTAAGATTAGGTCGATAACATATAGATTGTAGAATTTCTACAGAATTTTGTCGTATGCTCGACTAGAAAGGTGATTTTGTAGGCGAATACACACGTTTTAAATATACTTAGAATTAAATTCGCTGGTGAAAGAAATTTATAATTGTAGATTATTTTGTAAATTACATTCTTCTAATAATTTTTTTATTATTTTAAATAATGTATTAAAGTATCAAAATATTTGGTATATTTTACTTAGGTTTTCTAATTAAATGTTATTTCAATTAAACACCTTAAATCTACTAATGTGTTCAAATTAAACACTTTTAATTTAAATTTTAAATTTTATTTATATGTGTTTTCATATAAAAGGTGATTAAAAAGATTAAAGAAGGATTTGGGGGCTAAAATTTTAATATCTTTCTGTTTTTTTTTTCATATTTAAACACGTGAGTCTCGACAATTAAATTTATATACTTTTTTATTATAAAATTGTGCACATGAATTTCTTTTATTTTTAATTGAATCGTCATTAAATGATAAATATACAACAACATTCATAATTTACGTTTAGTTATTCAACTTTATAGACAATGATAAGTCACGAAACTTTTTATGATGTAAAATTTTAGGAAAATAAAGAAAATTTACTAGTATATAAATTTTTTAAATATCCATATAAAAGATAATTAAAATAACATCCAAATGCCATTTAAAGCATTATACAAACTTTGAGGGCTAAAGTTTCACAGCTTTATTTTCTTTATATTTTAACACGTGGAGTCCGCAATGATTAACTTTGCGTTGTTTTTCTTTCTTTTTTTTAAAAAAAAAATTATGTGTAGAGAAGTCTATAATGATTAACTTTGCGTATTTTTTTTAAAAGATATTGTACACGTAGAGTCCTTCACCATTAACTTTATATTTTTTAATACACATAAAATTCCTGATAATTAATTTTACATTTTATATATTTTAAAAAAAAAATTATACACAAAGAATCCATCGATTTCTAAGTGAACCCCTAGTATCTAGTAAATTGTTATCACACCAAAAAGCAAAATTATTACTAAATTTCATTTACACAATTAATTATAATTTATATTCATCGAACATTTAAACACATAATAAATTATTTTTATCAGACTTTTAATTCAAACTTTAAAAAAAAAAAAGTATACAACACATTCTCAACCTAACCCTCATAATTTTTTTTCAGAAATTTAAATTAAAAATATATTCAATAAAATATTTTATAATATATTCAAATACTCCATTGTTTTTTAACAAAAAGACAATTCAATGTATTAAATTTTGGTTATGAATTGGAGTAGGGTGAATTTAAAAAAAAAAAAAATCCGATCACAGAATTCATTATAACCAATCTTATATTGCATTCGAGTTAGATATTCAATTGAAATAAATTATAATTTAATATTTAAATAAAAAGCAATTTAGCAATTTTAAAGGACTTTATATATATAAATATTTATTGTGTATATGTGTATATAGTTCTAAGCTACTCTATTTTCTTTGTACCTTTTACTTCATTCTCCATTTTGAGCTTCAATTTTTTTTTTTTGTGTGTGTGTGGCCTTCCACTCTCCTCCTTGTTCTTCATCAAGGTAAATATTCAATTTTTGAATTTTATTTTTTTCCATATGATTTCTTTTTGTGTGTTTGATCTTTCACCATATAGCTAGCTGCAAATAGTCAGTTCATTTTTTTTTTTTAGGATTTTATAGGTTGCATGTTGTTTGATAATATCAAAATCACTTGAAATTTCTGAGAAAATTTCATGCCTAAATGGAAAATTGTGAAAAGGGTATTTTTTTTTTTTTTTGGTGTGTGTGTGTTTTGGGTGTTAATGGTTTTTGTGTGAACAGTGAAAAAGAATGGCAGAAAAAGGAGGAAAAGGGTTTACACTACCCAAAACTGGAAAATCTGCTCTCAAATCACCTGGTAAATAATTCTTTTGCCTTTTTTCTTGGTGCTGTTGTTGACTTGTTTATTAGCTTTAGGGATTATACAGTCGAGGTTTTTTTAGTTTGAGCCCTTTTAGGCGGATATTATACTCTTTATATACATGGTTAAAGTTGTATTATGTGTATATAGTAGATGTTGGAAAGGTAGTTGTTGTTATGTGATAAGAGGTTATGGGTTTAATATGTGGATACAGTGTCTTGTAGAAATGTGGGTATTGCTGTGTATAATAAACTCTTGTGGGTTGGTTTTTTCTTGGACCCACGTGTACCGGGCGGTCTTTTCATTTGTTTATTACTCGTTTTTAACGATAACGAATCTTGTGGTGCTTTTACTTGAGTTGAGGGTTGGGAACAACCTCACTACCTCCAAGTTAGGGGTAAGGCATGTTGGAAACAACCTTTGTACCTCCAACCTTAGGGGTAAGGTTTGCATACATGGTATCCTTCCAAAACTCCAGTTGTGGGGTTAGAGAGTGTACGTGATTGTTGTTGTTGGTTTAATGATAAAAATATCCAAAATGTTACTCCATACATCCCTGTAATTGACTGGATACATAGTTTGAGATGTTAAAGTTGTTTCTTTTTTTTTGCTTTTTAGAAGTTTAAGATGTTAAATTTGAACGAGGCGTTGTTCAGATGGTAAGCAACTCCTACATCGAACCCTGAGGTTGTGAGTTCAAGTCATCAAGGGAGCAAAAAAGATGGAGCTCCTAAGGAGGTTTTGAAGAAAAGGAAAAGAAGAAAGATCTTAAATTTGTCTCATATGTTAAAGGTGACAATGGAAAAGAATACTAAGCTAATGGATGGAAAATTAGTTTGGTCACGTCAGAGTTTAAGGTTTGAACAAATTTGAATTCTTGAACGACGTCTAAATGAATTGATGTCAATTAGTTTGGGTTGTTCCAAAATGGAAAATGTGCTGTACAAATTGGGGTAAAGGAGGTAAATGCTGTAAGTCTACTTATCTTGTTGCATAAGAAGTTTGACAAGTTACAAGTTTCAGTGTCTACCAGCCAGGGGATGTAGGGGGTTGGGAGGGTATTCACCCGAACCCCCTCTGCAAAAAATTTCATTGTATATGTAAGGATTTCTTTTTTTTATTTATGTATATAGATTTTTTGAATCCCGTGAACAGATGACAAGAGGTTGCCTCAATGGTTTAGGGAATTCAAAATTTAACTTGAGGTTCCAAGTTCACATCCTAGGTACTACATTTTTATTTTTCGAAACCCCCTAAGTGAAAATCGTAGATCCACCATTGCCATCTACAACTTGTGATAGGCGAGAAGATGCTTAACTTGGGAGGCAAAATTGCTCCATATATAAGGAGCATTGAACCAAAGACTCCATTTCATGAGTCAGGCAAGAAGTCTTGGACTTGATACTAACCAAGAGGAGCAGATCACTTTTTATGATGCTTTTGTTTTCTTGATCTGTTGTCCAGGACAAAATCTAGAACTTTGTCGGTTGTGTGACTGAGTATAAGTCAGGTAAAAAGACTTCACAGGCTACTTGTGAGGCTTTGGCAAGGTTATTGAGCAAAACTACAACTCTTCCATCTTCCCAATCATTGAGATGCCTTCTAAAAGTGAAGTTCCCAGTGTATTGGTCTCTGTAGATAGCCACTGTGGCATCAGGCTGATTTGATCATGCGTACAAATCAGAGGCCCTGACTTGTACTTTGTTAGCAAAACAAAGTAGAACACTAGTTACACTAGTCGTTCTAGTTCCTCTGTTAAACAGTCAACGTGCAGTTGAAAAATCTGTCTTTTTATGCTTAACTTGGTATATTGACTCAGAAAATCCTTGCATTTTTTTA
The DNA here is from genome assembly GCA_039654485.1 of Withania somnifera. Taxonomy (NCBI): domain Eukaryota; kingdom Viridiplantae; phylum Streptophyta; class Magnoliopsida; order Solanales; family Solanaceae; genus Withania; species Withania somnifera. The sequence continues at coordinate 5,551,460 of JBDJHY010000087.1, forward strand.
ATCTCTCAAATGTATCTTTGACCTCTTTGATTTTGAGGCACACACTTCTTTGACTTCTTTTTTGTAGCATCCAAAGGAAAGGATGATAGTTCAGCAAAGTTAAAAAGAGGAAGGAAAGTTCAGTTTGATTCTGAAGGTTAGGTTGTTTACTGGTATCTTATTGATTTCGGTTTACCTTCTTAAACACAAAAGAAGGAAAACAAAAATTTTGTTTTCAATGTGAAAATCTGCTGCTTGAATGTTATTGACGCTGCTTGATGTCTATCTTTGATTAGGATCGCTTGATACCAATTCCACAAGATCGAATGGAAAAGCTGATATACCATCTTTTAAAGGTTAGACTTTCATATGCTTTATGCATGCACTAATAGAAGTGTGAACTATGGCGTTATTTGTGATTTTAGTCATGTTCTTTCGTGGTTGTCCTTATTGATGGGAACATGCTGTGGAATTGTTCTCTTCGTGATATGCTTATTGTCATTGGCTAGGTGGTTCGGGCAAAGCCGGAATAGGAGAGAAAGCAGGTAGTGGTGGTAAAAGTCAAAAAGCAAAAGCACCTGAGCCTTTGGAGCTGAGAGTTGAGCAAGGTTTCCTTTTACTCCTGATTCTCTTTTACAGCTTGAACATGAAAATATAAATTAATTCTCAGTTACTTGCTAATGGAAAATTTTGGTGCCAATTGTTATTTCATTTATGATTTTCTTCTTTTTCTATCTCTTTTTGAGTTATAGACACATTCTTTTTGCTCTTGCTCCTTTGCCTTCAGAATTTTAAACACTTCTCCATCTTATCCCAAATCAACGTCTCTTGCTGATGTGGGCAAATCAAATGTCTCTAAGGCATTTGATGATCATCTTCCTCTTGCTGTTGGTAAATCGAACAATAAATGGCTTAAAATATGAGTAGACTACTTAAATTTCAATTCTATTGTAATTTTCTTTCTAAGAATCTCTTGATTTTTATTCAGAACTTCCGGAAAATACAACATTCCTGATGGATTGTGAAGCTGCTGAAATTTTGCAAGAGGTCCAAGAGAGAATGGTGGTATTATCTGTTGATCCAACTTTAAAACTACCAGTGTAAGGGAATGTGTGTTTGACTTTCTGCATTTTGCTCGTTAGGAATATATCTATTTTTTCTTGTTTCTGTTGCTTCCTTCTAGCGTCATACAATTGATGAGAATTACTGTCTAGGGTTTGACTATGTTTGCTACCAGTTCATTTGACAGGGGATTGACATATGCTCAAAGGAACAAGCTTTATGATAATCCCCAGGCTGTTAAACAAATATTCAAGTATCCTTGACCTATTATTATTGAAAGAAAAAGAGAATTTTTTGTATGGCTTGTCAACGTTGTCTCTTGAAAAATTTCTAGTGCTGGTTTCCATTTAACTCAGATCAGGCCTCTAAAACAGCTTGGCGTTTCTGATGCGGAGGTATTTAATTTCGACCTGTTAATACTTTGATCTTTTACATGTGAGA
>JBDJHY010000087.1:5584563-5597026 GCA_039654485.1 Withania somnifera
ATAAATGTTGAATTTTTTTTAATTAATTTATATAAATTTTTTAATAAAAATTATTAATCTATCACTGATTGCATGTATTATAATATTTTTAAAGTAGTTATATAATTAGTTCATGTATTTATTTTATTCAGATTTTACATTTTTTAGTAAAAATTATTGATCCGTCATTAATTACATGTACTATAACATTTTTAAAATAGTTATACACTTTTCTAGCTGGAAATTTTTAAATTTTAACCAAAAAAAGACATGGAAATTTTAGTGTCTTTTCTCTCAAGTTTTTTAAAGTTTTATACTAATTCTTATTTAATTTGTTTGTCTTTTTAATTGAAATTATTGTTCAACAAGCTTTTGGACAGGTTCATGGCATGAGAGATTAGAATTAACATAGTGCATTGATGTCGAATAACGGTTAAAGTGAACAAACATTCAGATAGCTATCATCCTAATATTTAAAATTTTAAAATTAATTAAAATTCTAAATATTAAATTGTTTACTTAATTATAGGACGTAGAAGTTCATGCTATTTAGTATATAAAATTGACTAGATTTTTTGCTTCTTAATTATTTTTATTTGAATGAACTATATTAAAAATACTGAAATTTAAATGAAAGAAAATGAAAGGCCAAAAAAATCGAAAGAGGGTAACAATTAACATAAATCATAATAATTAACTCTCAAAATTTCAAATTGTGCAACTTAAATTAAGACGGCGAATTACTTGAATTTGAGTAAGGTCGGAAAGTAATCAATCTCGTTACTTGTTTGTTATGGCTTGAGAGTTAATTGCACGAGGCAGTAACTATAAGAGGTAAAGGTTCATCAAATATTGTTTTTACTTGGTTGTCATGCGACAATATGGTACATCGATTTCAGTGTATTCCCTGCAAATCATGACTAGTTGGATAAAATTAAGACCTATTTATGTGTGTATATTTTTCAATTATTTAGCCATTTTATTTTACCAAGTTCATTGTTAGCTAGATTAGTCAACATTTATCTCTTTCGATGCGCTCTTTTTATATTATTTCTTTCTGCCATATCCTTAAAAGCAGGTTGGTTACACCTACAACCGAAATGTAAACCGATCGTTTCCTGGTTCAAGAATGCCGAATCTCGTCTGAATCATCATTTGTTAGGACTTTCTGGCGTAAGTTGCTTGGCTTGGACAGGGCATTTAGTCCATGTTGGGTTATTTACATAGAGGGATGGAGAAAATTGCAAAAAATCAAACAATTATATATAATATTTGCCTTATGTAATATGTTGGGATTATCAACCTTTCAATGAGATAGTGTTTTTTCAACTCTCTCAAAATGGAATCTATTCCAAACATATATGACATGGTTCCTTATTTCGATAGGGTACAAATATCTAAATTTAATATTTTTAGATACTTTTTCAGACCTATTGCCAATCTAAGTAGCAGTCAAAACTTTGTATCCATTTTTCCTAATATTATGCATGGACAAGGTATATCACGACGAATTCTTTAGAAAAAAATTATATCTTCCATAATAAAATTTGATAAGTGAGATTTCAAATAAAGTTTGAAAAACCAACCACGACTGATCCTGAAAGGGAATGAATGATAAAAATAGCATGTTGGAAAGTTTTAAATATACTATCTGTGAAAACAAAATGTGACTGAAAGAGTTAATGTTAATAAGCCTAATAAAAGAGGCTTAAAAGAAAGATTGAAGTGAAGTGACTTGAATTCACTTGGTTGGTTTGATAAGATTGAAATGATTTACATTCTACATTTGATACTGATTATTGAGACTGTTGAAGTGATTATTCGAGCTGGTGAAATTTATATTGTATTGGTTCATTGACTTGCTTTCATTATATTTGTTAATGGGTGTGTGGTTGTTAGCCTGTCCTATGTGTCTTAGTTCTTATGATAACAGAATTTGTACTGTCGGAAACGTGGGTAACGAAAGATAGTATTAAAAAGATGGTGAGTAGCTGTGCTGTTAACGAGGCTAGTGGTGAATTGATATTGAAGTATTGAGTTGGGAAAGATAGTTCCAACATTCAAACTAAACGAATTAAGGTGGTAAGGGTAAAATGGGACCAAGATGTCATGATTTCTATTCCATGATTTTGTAGACTCTGATAATATCTATCAGTACATGTATTTGTAATTATCCCTTCAATATATTCATATACATATACAATATCAGGACCTACCAATTCAAACTTAACTCTATCCATCAAGCAAATATTAGAGAGAGTCTTAATTTGCTTGAGACTAATTTAAAACCTTCTCCTAATAATATAAAAATTCCTATCCTTAAAAGACTTCTAATAGATGTTAGTCACTGTAACCATATATAAATACGCAGCAGGATTCATAAATTATTTTTTATTTTTTTTTACTTGAAAGTAGTCATTGTTTATATCATCATTTTTTTTCATGATCACTGGGAACACAATGTTACGATTGTTCCTAATTATTTTCTCTGTGTTACTAACATCAGCTGTAGCAATCAAGAAGGTAAAGTTGTTCATTAAAAAATTATATTGTATAAACTTTTTATATCTAACTACCTAATTATTTTATTTATTTTTGGTTGGTTTTGATGGAACTATGATTGAACAGTCATACATAGTGTACTTGGGTGAGCACTCTCATGGTCCAGGAGTAACATCATCTCTTCTTCAAAGTGTGGTAGATTCTCATCACGAGTTTCTTGGTTCGTTTTTGGGATGGTATTTACTCTTTTTAATAAGTTCTATTTAATGAAGATGTTAATAAATAAAAAAAATTAAGTTGTATGCTCTGACGATATAAATCGAACTAAAATTCGTGCAGTAAAGAGAAGGCTAAGGATGCCATTTTCTACTCATATAAAAGACACATAAATGGTTTTGCTGCTGTCCTTGATGATGATCAAGTGGAGGAGATCCAAAGTATGTATATTATAGTATATATGAATCGTGAAACACTAATTGTAATGTTGCTCGGATCCTTCAAAATGTTATTGGAGCCTTTAAATGTTATTATTATTCTAGAAAATCCAACACAGTTGCAACAACATTTTTGAAGAATGTGAAATAGGTGCATATTGAGTTTTGTGTTTTGAAAAATAATGTAGGGCATCCGAGTGTAGTCTCCGTTTTCTTGAATAAAGCGAGAAAGCTACACACAACTCGGTCATGGGAATTCATGAGGTTGGAGAAGAATGGTGTCATTCATCCGAGTTCACTGTGGAAGAAGGCTGAGTTTGGCCAGGACATAATCATCGCGAATCTTGATACAGGTAATTACATCCGCTAAGGCCTATAAATTGATCATGTTTCCTAGTGTCCGTTTGTTAACTGGATCCAACTTATATGCACTGAGAGTACATTAATCCGTGTCTTACTTTCACGTTATTAGTACCACTTGTGTTGCAACAATGTTAACTGGATTTAACTTATATATGCTGCCACTTTTTATGGACAGATATCTTTTAAGTCACCTTCACTGTCGTGTATTCAACTTGTTGTTTAGGACTGAGGCGTAGTAATTGTTGTTGTTGTACACTTTCTTATGTTGTAAAATGGTTGTGCCCTTTCAACAGGTGCTTGGCCTGAATCAGAGAGCTTCAGTGATGAAGGGTTTGGACCCATTCCTTCAAGATGGAAAGGGATTTGTCAGAAGGAACACACCTCTACTGGTTTCTCTTGCAATAAGTATGCTTTATTTGAAAGAGTTTAAGTTATATATATCGTGAGTACAAAGAAATTATTATAAAGCGTCCTTAAAATGTGAGATTTGTAATACCGAAACAGGATATGTTACCTAGGAAAAAATGACTTGATAATGTGAAAATTCTTTATACTGACGTCTCTAGTAAATACTAACAACAATTTGACTATAATTATGTATGTAGGAAGCTTATTGGAGCGAGGTATTTCAATAAAGGCTACATCGCAAAAGGAGGAAAAATAACTGCTTCGATGAACACACCGCGTGACTCTGATGGTCATGGCTCTCACACTTTGTCAACTGCTGCTGGAAACATAGTACACGGAGCAAGCGTGCTAGGCTTGGTGAATGGGACAGCAAAGGGAGGTTCTCCCAGAGCCCGGGTGGCTGCATACAAAGTTTGCTGGCCACCTCAGCACGGTAAAGGATGTATGGATGCTGATATTCTCAAAGCCTTTGATACTGCCATACATGACGGGGTTGATGTCATATCAGTGTCGCTTGGTGGAAAGCCTTCTGACTACTTTGATGATGGACTCGCCATTGGCTCATTCCACGCAGTCAAGAATGGTATAGTTGTGGTTGCATCAGCTGGTAATAATGGACCTGATCCTGAAACTGTCACAAATCTTGCTCCCTGGATTATAACAGTAGCAGCAAGCACCCTGGACCGCAGTTTACAAACCAGTGCTAAGCTGCAGAATGGATTGGTCTTAAAGGGAGCAAGTCTTTCTAAACCAACGATGCCCGAAGAGAAGTTCTATCCTCTAATCAGTGCTGCACAAGCTAAAACAGCCCATGCATCAGTTGATGATGCGTAAGGACAGAATTCATCTAATTCTTGTTAGTTAAATTAGTTTTTAACTATGATCGTGACGTGTATTTTGATTATCTGATGCAGAATAAGGTGTGAGAAAGGTACATTGGATCCAAAAAAGGTGAAGGGCAAGATACTAGCTTGCCTTAGAGGAGACACCACCTTAATCGACAAGGGGCATCAGGCAGCTCTAGCTGGTGCTGTTGGAATGATCCTATGTAACAACTTCATTCATGGTGACGAAATTTTAACCATTCCTCACTTCCTTCCAGCAATACATATCAATTATACAGATGGAGTTCGAGTCTTCGACTACATTGCTTCTTCTAAGTCTGTCTATATATCCCTCTTTACTTTTTCCTTCTTTTCAGTGTCGATGTGTGTGTGTGTGTATATATATATATATATACCGTAAAATACTTGTACTTCTAACTTGCTATGTTACCTTTACAGAGAACCACGTGCGTATATCACGGCTCCTGAGACACTGTTGCGCAGAAAGCTAGCTCCATTTATGGGATTTTTCTCTTCTGTTGGTCCTAATTCTATAACTCCTGAGCTTCTCAAGGTCAGGAACCTGTTTTGGATAAAAACATCCCTTTTAACATAAATACATGTGTGCAATTAGTATATTTTCAACGAACCTTGGATTCTGAATTCTAATTTCAAAAATATTTCTAAATTCTGGACCCATCTCTGTCTATTATTGCAGCCTGATATTACTGCACCAGGAGTAGATATCATAGCTGCATACAGTGAAGCAGCAAATCCTACACAGGAAGACTACGATAAACGCAAGACTCCCTTCAACATGATCTCTGGGACTTCAATGGCTTGCCCTCATGTTGCCGGGGTAGTAGGACTTCTCAAGAGCCTCCATCCAGATTGGAGTCCTGCTGCTATTCGATCTGCGATTATGACCACAGGTACGCGTACTTCACTTGATAATAACACGCCACTTTGACTGTTCAGAGGTGTCAAATGGGCAGGCAGGATTAAATTTGAACTCATTAAAAGGAGTTTCATCAATAAATGTGTTGGTTGATCATAACTATAATGTCTAGCTCAATTTGTCCACATTAGAACGGGTGTTATATTTTCATGAGCTAAATTTGACACTAGACGTCTTTCAATTAGTTAACAGTTGTCGAATTTTCTTTCACTAACTAAAATGTATTTTTTACAGCCAGAACAAGAGACAACACTTTCAATCCAATGCGTGATGCAACGGAGACAGACAAAGCGACGCCATTTAACTATGGCGCAGGACACCTGCACCCGAACAGAGCCATGAACCCTGGCTTGGTCTATGACTTGACTGTGAATGACTACTATGATTTCCTTTGTATACTTGGCTACAACCAAAAGAACATCACAAAATTCTCAGGAACAGAATCACCTTATCATTGTCCCAAGAAACAGCAGGACCTAAATCATCTATTGGATTTCAACAACCCTGCCATAACCATTCCCCACATCTCTCCCTCATCTCCAAACACCATCACTCGTAGACTCAAGAATGTCGATACCCCTAGCACATAAACTGCACATGTTCATAAACCACGACGATTGATCTCAGCTTCTGTTAAGCCCCGAGTCTTGGAATTTGATCACATTGGACAAGAAAAGAGCTTAAGGATGGATGCTAATGCAGTAAAAGATCTATATTTATTTGGAGAATTATGATGGAATGATGGCATTCACTACGTGAAAATCCCGATCACAGTGGGTTCTATGATCAATAGTGTTAAGAATTAGTTAAGATGGGAGTAGTTTTCCTTCTTTTCTTGATTGATTTAGTGGATTAGAGTACTCAAGTCAACTGAATTTTGGTTTATAGTTCACATAATTATATTACATTTCACTAACCAGATGTTTAGCTCTAAGACAGTATTTTGAAGAGAGTGAATCTTTTCGCTTTATTGAATGTTAGATATATAGGAGGGCTTCCTCTCAATATGGTGCAGGCTGAGGGAGAGCCTTAGTAGGGAATGCTTCACCCAAAAGAGACCTACTTGGAATTATCCATGGCATATTTTAATACATTTATATTGTGAACTTGAAAAATAATACGTTTTTATTCTTGGATTAAATTTTGAATATTCCGACAATATTTTACGAGGATCAATTATATTTCTTGAATATCTCATTATTCTTGATTTATACCAATTTTCACATTTTTCTCAAAGTTATTTTATTGAAAAAAGTTCAAATTCAGTTTTATATTTTCTCAAATTGTTTGATTTTGTTCATCTTATACTTTTGATCTATGTTTATTCTTATACTTGACAAATATTATCTCGTACTTTGCCCTTGTCATTAATGAAATGAGTTAACTCTATGTATTAAAATTATTTGAGAAAAAAAAAATATGAATATCTATCTCTTAACTTTTTATTGTAATTAAAATTACCTTAAAGTTGGAGCAGGAAAAAAATAAAAATAAAACTTATCTTTAGCGATATGGATGATATTATAGTATTTAAAAATTATAATTTTAAATATCACAGATAAAATTTAATCATCTTTTTTTAATATTTATTTGTGGATATCTCTTTTTCATTAAGCAAATTATTGCTCCCCCAAATAATATGATTGAAACATTTTATTGTTGAAGCAATACACGTATATTCTATTTTTTCCATACATAAAACACTATACATGTATTCAATGATTAAATTTATAATAAAACATGAATCATCAGATTTTATGTGTGAATTTAAATTTAATCGGTTATATCAAATAAAGAACTGAAAGAATATTAATTATTACTTGTGAAGCGCTAATATTTAGATAGGAGCATTAAAGGATGTAATAAAATGAGATGAAAATCATAAATAGTTTAAATTTCTATCGGGACCAAAAAAAAAAAAAAAACTAGATAAGTCTACAAGGAAAATGCTATAGTATTCAATTTTAAGTTTATAATATGTTCTTATTAAAGTTAAAATTACAATTTTATTGACATAAAATTATATATAACTTTTTTCTTTTATAATTATCTACACACACCTTGATTTATTGCAACTAATACCATATCCACTGGCAAAGCACTATGTAATTAAGATCATTTTATTTTCCATGAAACCAAAATAAAAACAAAATCTAGGTCTAAGTTTTAATAAGCATACCTAACATATTTTTGGGAGTGTCTAATAAAAAATATTTGAACAATAAATAACATTATTGGCCATCCTATAGTTGATATTATTCTATTTCAATTTCAAAATGCCATAAATAATTTAAAACTTAAAAAATTAGTTTGCAAAGATATTTCACGTGAAATAATGATTTTTACTTATAAAAATTTATTTATTTTTCAAGTAAAATTCGTATTAGAACAAAATTTGTTCAGTACATTTTCTTAACTTAATTTTAAATAGTTTTAAATATTGTCCAAACACAAGACACTTTTCTTGATTACACGTGAGGAGAGTAAAATACCAACAATTAGGCATCCATCCTAAAAAAAATGAATAAAATCTTAAATAAAAAAAATTACCTTATAAAAATAATTCGTACATTGTTTCAGATTAATTTTCAATAACAATAAAAATATCTCATAAAATATAAAATTATTATTTTTTATCTATAAAAAAACTACAAAATTAATTCACACTGAATGTTTTCTTCTACTTATAATAAATGATAAAAGAAAATGTATAAATATAATATTGTGGGGTCAGCAACAGCTTGGCATCACATATCAATCCACACAAACCACTCATTTAACAGTTAGCAAATATACTTTCCTAATTAAATTATATATATATATATTTAAAGAGAAATACTTAATTTATTTTCTATTGGAAAATATTTTATTTCCATTTTCATTCTCTTAGAGCCATCTATTTTCAATTTATATGTTATCTTACTTATTTAGTTAGGTATATAAAATTTAATAGAAATAAAAAGAACTTTTAAAATCTTACATTTTAGTTGATGTTCTATTTGGAATATTAAACAATTAGTGTCAGATTTTGAGTTTTATTGGGCTTGCTAATAGAACTAGACAATTTCAACTTTCCTAACATATTTATTAATCTTGTCACCATAATTATAGGACGATAAGAGATCACATTAGACATTGAAGAGATCAAATTATTCTAAATGAGATTTGGGATTTAAGTGTAATATTTAAATTTTTTAGCATTCAACTGATAATATGAATTTTTATTTATTATAATTTTTTTAATTGATTTTTATATGGTACTTTAGTTGCAAGATAAATCTAATACGAAAGGCTATATCGTCGTCTCTATTTAAAACTCAGAGCTCTTAAAATACTCATATCAATATCACAATATTTTTATAATTATAAACTTTTTTAAATATTATACTACTAATAATATCATAACCGAAATAATAATTGAGTTATATAGCAAAAGTATCCAATAGTCAAATCTCACCTCACTCGATTGATTTTGGTAGTATATGTCTCCCACATGACATTGAGTTTCTCTTGGAATTTTAAAAGATAAAAAGCGTCCCCTAACAAATAATTTGATATAACGAATATTGTACCTCAAAAACACAGGTAGTGCTCAAGGGAATTTATAGATTTGTTAGTTCTATTATTTTTTATTATTATTAATTCTAATCTACAGTACTCGTATCGTTGATTATCATTTAACATATCAATCCCACTTATTATTGATTATCGTTTAACGAGTATTGTAGATTCTAATCAATAATAATAAATAATAGAAGTAAATAATATAAATTTTCTTTTTTTTTTCTTCTCATTTTTCATTATTTACTTCTATTATTCTATAATTATTGATTATTCCAAATCACATTCATTGTTCTTACCGACACCCTTATCTTCTCTCTTTTGCGCTCTCCATAGCCAAATCCTTTGCTTTTTGAATGCTAAATTCATGGTATCTTTACTTCTTCCACTTTTTCATCTGGGTTTTTTGTTTTCATTATTTATAACTGGAAAACTATTAATTTTTGTTCATTTTCAGTAGTAAACTATACTACTTAAACCATACAATACTACAATTTATAGAGATTTATTAGTGAAAATTGAGTTCTTCATCCATTTTTGCGAGTGGATTTTCAATCTGTAACTGCAAAATCATCAATTTTGGTTCATTTTCAGTGGTAAAGTATACTACTTTAACGAATATACTCTATAGTAATTTGTAGATTTGTTAGTGGAATTGAGTTTTTTTATCCATTTTTACAAGTAGGTCTTCAAGCTTTTTTGCTTTTTCATTGTCCTTAGCTGCAAAATTATCAATTTTGGTTCAGTTTAAGTGGTAAAGTATACTACTTTAACCATACATTTTATGTAGTAATTTATAGAGATATGGTAGTGGAATTGAGTTCTACATCCATTTTCCCTAGTGGGTCTTATTCAATTTCTGTTTTTGGTTGTTCTTAGCTACAAAAACACCAATTTTGGTTCAGTTCCAGTAGTAAAGTTTAGTACTTTAACCAGTAAATTCTACTGTAATTTGTAGATTTATTGGTGGAATTGAGTTCTTAATCCATTTTCCCTAGTGGGTCTTGAATCTTTTTTGCTTTCCCCCTCCTTAGATTCAATTGAATTGATTGATTATTTGTGCTGAAGACTTCATTTTCCCAAGTGGATCTTTTTCAAATTCTTGTATGTTTCTTCATTAGGTTCAATTGAGTATATTTGTGCTGAATGAGATCTCAACTGTTGCTGTTAATAAGCTGAGAAAGGAAGGAATTTCTGGATACTGTTCTCGCTTTTTTGAAGGCTGATTTCATGGTATGTTTGTTTCATAGTCTCTTTACTTTCTGCCATGTTTTTCATTTGGGGTTTCTAATTCTACTTTTCTGACCCGCAAAATCAGAAGGGGAGCCTTGGCGCAACTAAAGTTGCTGCCATGTGATTAGGATCACGGGTTCAAGCCGTGGAATCAAGACCCTTGATGCAGGGTAAGGCTGCGTACGGTTAATCCTTGTGATCTGTCCCTTCTCAAGACCCATGCATAACGGGAGCTTTAGTGCTCTAAACTGCCCGTTACTGCAAAATCACCAAATTTGGGTTCGCTCCCGGGGGAGTATGCTACTTAAGCCATACTTTCTACAGCAATTTATAGATTTGTTAGTCGAATTGAATTTTTCATCCATTTTCCCTAGTGGGTCTTCAATAATTTTTTTTACTTTTTTCGTTAGGTTCAGTTGAGTACCAACTTGGTATTGATATTTGTGCTAAATGAAATCTGAGGTTTTTCTTCTAATAATCTGAGGAAGGAAAGAAATAAAGGGATTGTAGTGATGAAGATGAAACTGAGGAAGCCGGTTTTATTCTTGTTGCTAGTCACTGTTCTTGCCCCTATAGTCCTTTACACTGACACTCTGGGGGCTTATTTCACTTCTCCTTCTTCATGTAAGTTCCTTAATTTTTTCCCTCTGTTCCTTAAAAACGGGCATAGCCCATCAAGGATAACTTTTGATGTATTGACATTTTATGATTTATGCAGCAAGGACTGAGTTCATTGAAGATCTGTCCACCTTTGTAAGTCGGATTTTGGATTTATCCACTTCATTGTTTAGTGCCTTTTATAAGTTTGTTAAAGCATGAATATGGAATAGTTTGTTTACAATTTCTGATTCCATGATGTAGACTTTTGGTGGTGACGTCCGACTTCTAAATGTGCTGCCTCAGGTATCAATCATAATTCTAATCTAAGGATTTGTATTTCTTCGAGATAGAGCAACATTTAGTGATTTACTCCCAGTTCTTAACTTTCCATGTCTGCTAATACTTATAGGAGTCATCCACATCTCTCAAAGAACCACAGGGTGAGGTATATTCAGAAAATTCAATCCATTCCCTTTCCAATGCCTCGGACACCTTAAGCAGCGAGGATGCTCGGAAGACAAGACAACTAACTGAAGGTTTTTGTTCATTTATGTCTATCTATATTTCGAACTTAGTGGTCTGAATTGTAGTAAAGCAGGAAGACAGCTTGATCAAGTTTCATGTTGCTTCCATAGTTTTTGAACTGATTATCTAGGACACGTACTCTTCATTCAGCAGAATCAATGAAGCATCAAACTGCCACCGGAAGCAGCAACGATCGAATGGAAGTGGCTATGAATGGAGATCACATAAGTCAGGTTATAGATGGTTTGCATGAACCACAACAAACAGACAAACATTCACCGAAACTTGTGTCATCTGGGGAAAATGAAAGCAGAGCAATAGAAACCAGCTCAAAGAAGGAGACGAGTCTAACAGATTCTAACCACCCCTTGGATTCCACATCCTCGAAAACGGTAATTACTTTATATATTATTCTGCTTTTGCATGACTTATCTGAATTTCCGATCTGCAGCTATTTGAGTTTTTTGTGGTATTTGCTGTTCTTTGTCTCAAACTGTTAAGTTGTCCCACATTGATTGAGGGATTTGGAAGTGGTCTTTATACCGTCCTGGCTATTTCTCAACTCATGAGCTAGTATTTGGAGTTTAGACCCTAGTCCATTTCTTCGCATGGTATAAGTGTCAGATCATCTCACTTTTTGGGTTACCTGATGTTGGGGTGCCATATTATGTTGTCCACACTCTAGTTGACAAGCTTCGGCATGCAGGAGGTGTTAAGTTGTACCACATCGGTTGTGATTTTGGATGTGAATTCGATCTCCTTATATGGTCTTGGGTAGCACTCACCTCATGAACTAGCTTTTGGGGTTGAATTAGGCCCAATATTCATTTCTTTACACAAAACATTCAGACGTTGACATTATGATATCTTAATGGTTTTCTTTACAGTCTTAATCTGAGGATTCGATCTATAAGGTGCCATTCTCTTGGGTTGTCATAGAATATTATTTTATTCTTTATATTCCATATATCAACTTTTGGGGCTCATAGTACCATGAGAATTTCTGCATATCTTCTTTTGCTTCATTAATACCATGTGAAATGCTGGGAGGATATAACAATTATTTTCTCATCACC
>JBDJHY010000087.1:5662162-5680344 GCA_039654485.1 Withania somnifera
TCCCTCGCTGCCTTTACAGAGATGCCATTCGAGAGGAAAGAAATGAGTGATTACATCGTGTTATTTCTGGTCCTTTGACAGTACGATCAATTGAAGATTTTCTACAGAGGAACCTGCAGTTTTTAGCTTGGCATGGGCTTATTCTCCAAAAATGATCTCAATAGTATGAAAGCTTGACGAGGACGATGAAGAGGCACTTCATGTCCTGCTCCTGTTACAGTTACCAGGGTCAACCCTTTGTATATTTGGCTCCATCCTCCAACCTAATCATAGAATAATGACAGAGAGACAAACGAAAGCATGAGTTCTCAATATCGGAGAGGAAAAAAGGCGCGATTGCCAAGAAGAGAAACAGTTTGCATGTCCATTTTATGACTAACCTTTTTATTGTCATACCAAGGGTACCAGTTGGTGATAGTTGGAAGCTTCAATGCATCTATAGAATACCGAGTTGCTGTTACTGGAACAACAGAATCAGTATCCCCGCTTCAAAGAATGTTTAGATGTTTGGGAAAATCAGGTTCTGATTAAGATAAGACGTTATAAAAAAAAAAATCGTGCTGTTAAGACGAGTCATTTCTACATAAACCGTGATGAGTTCAATGGTGACAAGGACTCATCAGTCCATCCTATGACTTAGTAGTAAAGATTCATAATATGAGACGTTTCCAGCTCGCCTTTCATACTTTATATTCATCGTTTCAAAAGCCAAATGAATGCTTCCAACAAAAATCAGCTATAATGGGTGAAGACAGAAAAAGTACTATATTCAGTTATGATTAGTAGACACTTTAGTCTTCTACAACCTGTTTTCACATCTTAGCCAATCGCACACCAGAGACAACCTCGCTATACATCATTACAACGATTAACAGCTTCCGAGATGCATCTTCGTAAAAGTTAATTATAGTACTTTAACATGTTGAACCGTATCCCCAAAAAGGAGTAACTGAAATAATGCAGTATTCCTCACTAGCACAGCAACGCTTAGCATAAAAGTTATCAAAGCGATGCATAGAAGTAAAAAGGCTCAAATACCAACTATTTCTTCAAAGAAAAAGAGGAATACTTCTTTCAAATATAAGCTCCCTTATAGATGAAGTTCTTGCCTATAAATAATCATACGGGATAACCAATTTACAGTATAGTATTCATGTCATTTCCGACTACAGATAGTTGAATAAATTTGAAAAGAGAGTACCAAAACTGAATAACACAATGTAAATAGAGGGGCAAAAGAAGATGTCTAAAGGAGGACCGACTTAGTTTTACCTGAATACCCATATCCTGAGACCAGCAGCTATTAGCTCTTGGTAGATGGGAAGCATTGACAGAGGAGAATCGTCCCAGTAGTTTCCGACAATATCACTGGAGATCAAAAACAATCCAATTAAAAGCTATTAACAAGTTTGAAGATAGTAAACTCGAAACCACCTAAATTTCTCAACAGACCTGCATGTTTTCCAAGGATAGGCAATCTTAGTTACATTAGCATGGAATGCCTTTTGTACCTCCGGGAGATTAAAATAAACTTCAGAATACCTCTCGGTACATGGATCATATGCTCTGGACATCCATGGCTACATTTTATAAGAGGAAAAGTTTAAAAACTTGAATGTGATAGATAATATAAACTGAATTCAAGACCACCAAAAGGAGTTCAATATCAAGATTTGATGTACAATACCAAATGGTGAAGTCCAGAATGATAAAAGAATTCACACTTAAGTAGGCGTCAGAACATATCTTAATAAATAGAAATCTGAAACATGTAACGTAAAATAAAGAAGGTTCAAGAATTGTTTTAGAAATAAACACAGACGTAGGAGGATTACAATTTAAGGGACATCGCTGGCGCCACGACAGGTTTCCTTGCAGATGACGTGCTTGGTTTGCAGGTCTAAAGAAATAATTAACTTATGATTTTACTGTATAAAAATAGATAACAAAAAGGGGGAAAAGTAGATGAAAATTTGCAACAAGCATGTCATCAATGGTAAGTGAATAACAGGTTCAGATGTGCTGCCAGCTTCTGGACAGCTCTAACACACCCAGTTTTAACTTTTAACGACGACGAACTATGGGAGTGTTTTATTTTATCTCTTTCTTTTGAAGGGGAAGGAGGGCACGGATGTGGATGGATGTTTATGGTATAGCACCATTCCATGTCTATTGAGGATGCTAACATAAAAGCTGCAAGTTCTCAAAAATTGATGATACTCGAAATCGTCTCCCTCCAAGAAGTATGCTGAAGAGGCACTCCTCCGAGAAAGTTCACCAAAGTTAATAGTTGTCGTTTACTAGAACCGTCTCACTAAAAAAGGAATCTTTGTTACTCAATGCACAAGAAAGATACTTTAATTGCATTCTTTTCTCATACATCACCAGACAAATATTTCAAATGGAAATACAAGCACCCAAACAATAAATATTCAGCACCTCTGAACTATGAAAACGTAATCTTTTGGTGTAACATAACCATTGAAGGCACCAGCATAAAACACCGATCCACTGAGAAAGGGATCTATTTCATAAGGGGCATTTCTTTGCTAGATGCATTCATTTAGACAGGATTAAGAACTTTCACGCGGTGAAAAAGGAAAGGGTAGCTATGATTATGGATCTTTGTTAGTCATATTTAAAGATGTAAATTTTGGTAAAGCTATTCACTTGCCATCAGGCACCAGAAAGAAGGTTGAGATATCAATTCTAGGTGCACGTTTTCAACATTTTGTCGAAAACTCCAAATCATTCACATTGTAGGAATTCATCTTTTTTGTGATTCTTTTTATGCATGCCATATTTTTTCTGGTCGTTTTAGCAAACTAAAGTTCTGAAAGTGTCTAATGATCACAAGTTGCTTATACCCTAGTTAAATGTTCTACAATTAGCTGCATTTTCCATCGATAAATGAAGTGAGGAGATCATAAAAAGAAAACTCACATAATGACCCCTTAGGTTGCGGCGAAGTGCTTTAGTACTTGGACAAGGACGAGTATATATGCTATATGGGTCAATATTTCCCTGCTCTTGGTCTGCAAGAAGAAGAGCTTTAGTACAATCAGCGGAAGGATGTTCAGAAGATCCCTTGTCACATGTTATCTGGAGAAGCTTGTATGTAGAATCCGAAATCAAGCCATGTGTCCACCAATACTCGAATGTGCCAATGTAGTCATGGTAATCATCGGTAACAGCATTCCCAACCTAAAAAAGAACAACAAGAGTAATGAGACTTTGATAAAAACAGACCTTAGCTTAATTTTCCATTAAACTCTCAACAATGTCAGCTACAACTACCAAAAAGCCCTTGAAATTAATAATTGGGTTCTTGATTCCCTTGTTTCTCTGGTAGACAAGTTGAGATAACTGCGGAACATAATGCCCTAATAAACACATGGAACAAAATGGAATTAGCATCTTATGGTATCAACAAAGATAGATGCTAGTACTTAATGTGTTATAAAGTACCTGCATAACTCTCTCCGGCAATGTAAAATTCTCTATGCTTGTACTGAGGAAACCTTTCAAACCACTTGCTAAGAAACTGATAGGTATCTTCAGCTACAAATTGAAAAACCAGGGTTCAGCAATTCAGATTAAACAACATAATAGTTCCCGTTTGTCCATAAGAAAAGTTCACACGGCATTTACAAAGGATTAATTTCTTGAAAAAAAGGACAAATAGTCTCTAGTTTGAACACGCAGTTTTGATCAATTTCCCAAAAAAAAATTATCCACTCACAAAATTTGAACTTTTTATCAAGTTACATGTATATACATACACAACTCGATTTCCATATATCCTTTTCAACTTTTTTCCAAATACAACTCCCTCCGTTTCAATTTGTTTGTCTTACTTTCCTTTTAAGTCCATTTAAAAAAGAATGCACCTTTCCTCCTATGGCAACTCTTTATTTCTAACTTTCTATATGACATGTTTAAGACCGCAAGATTAAAGAGCATTTTGGTACACTTTTTATATCTTTAGTTTAAGACCATAAGATTCACAAGTCTTTTTTATTTTCCTAAGCTTCGTGCCAGGTTAAAACCGGACAAACAAATTGTAATGGAGGAGTATTTCTTTTCAAATATCACGTTTTTTACGTCCAAACGCCTACTATGAATCTTCAAAAATTCTCACATTGAAAGCAAATACATCACAATGACTAATATTCAATTACTCAATTATACTTACCTGTTCTTTGGTCACCCGCATTATACAAATCTGAAGAAGTATTTGTATATGAAAAACCAACTCCAGCTGGTGATTCAAGAAAAAGCAAGTTCGCCACTGCCAACAACACAATTCAATTAGTAAATACAAAAAACTAAACAGATATAAAACACAAAATTGTTCTTAAGCAAACACACATACAGTTGTTCCATGAGTAAGGATTAAGGTAAAGTGTCTTTCCATCAGCATTAATATGAAACGGACCGATTTCTTCAGCAGCTCCATAAGCTACAGAAGAACATCCTGGCCCTCCATTTAGCCACAAAAGTAGTGGCCTCTTCTCAGGATTACGAGTCGATGGCGATTCAATCAACCAAAAAAACAATGCCCTTCCAGCTTGTTCATTCACAGTCACATAGCCTGAATATTGATTGAATTGTACATTTTCTGGTTGCCCAGGCAAATAAGTGATTCTATCCTTTTCTTGTTCTACATTAGAGAAAGCATAACAACTACCCACAAACAACAATGACAAGCAAATCACATAGGCCAAAAAATTCTCCATCTGTATTACCAAAACAAATCAAACACAAGGATTGAATCTTTTCCACCAATTATGTACAATTAGATGATCAAGATTCTTGAAGATTTTGGACATTCATCACTTGGGACAAAACAATACAGTGAAAAAACACATAAAGATTGGATTTTTTTCCAAGAATTATGTACTAGATGATCAAGATTCTAGTACATTATAGTAATAACAGGGTTGGAATTTATCAAATGGGGTTGGAGTTTATACTAACAATAAGGTTGAGGGGCAAAACAATACAGTGAAAAACACAAAAAGATTGAGTTTTTTCACTAATTATGTACAGCTAGATGATCAAGATTCTTGAAGACTTTGGACATTTAGCACATGGGGTTGGAATTTATACCAACAATAAGACTTGAGGGGTAAAACAATACAGTGAAAAACACACACAGATTGAGTTTTTAACTTTTTTTCACTAATTATGTACAGCTAGATGATCAGGATTCTTGAATATGCTGGACATTTAGCACATGGGGTTGGAATTTATACAGACAATTAAGGTTAAGGGTCAAAACAATACAGTAAAAAGTATACAAATCCCAATTTTTTGTGGGATTTTCAAGAAACAATGAGACAAGTACTTAGAGGGCAAAATGAGAATGACCCAAGTAGCAAACTGTAAAATACTAGTAGAAAATACCCAAATGCACAGGTCTCTAAAAGAATTCTTGAAATTATAGTAAAAATAATAGTAAGAGATTTGATCCAAGATTCCTACTATTCAGTGAAATTTGACATTTTTATTAGCCAAATTGATAGCCACCTACTGTATGTATGAACATAGAAAATAGAGTGGTATATTTTAGTATTACATGTCATATCAGTAGCTTTAATATCCATCCAACTGCTGAAGAATCACGGAATGATTGGTGGCTTTCGTTATAGTAAGTAATTATTTTTGTGGGACTTATGTAGAGCAAGAGTAGTTAAGGGTATGAACTTTTAAATATTCTTTAGCAGAAAAATGATTCGAATTTTTTTTTGAACCCCGCATGTAATAGAAACTTAGTGCATGGGGATATTTTTTTTTAATGTGTAATGCGGGTCAATTAATTTTTCCAAATATTTGTCATTTCTAAACAGCAACTTTGCAACCTTGTGTTGATTGTTATATTGAATTGTCCACTGTTAGTTAATTACGAAACGTCTTATCTTGTATAAGATCGATTTGATGTGATGCTATAGCCCATAGGTTTATCAATATAATACTGTACATTATAAACAATGCATAACGAAGATCTAAACGGAGTGCTTGTGTTTTGTTTCCTAACCTAAAATTACATGAATTTTGACATATTTTATTGATCACTAGGTCATATACTTCAATGTAATTGACATAAATCGTTGTATCACTAGTAAAAAGCGAATTTCATAAATTGGTGTATTGCTACATGGAGTGAATTTTTAGTCTATAGTTGATATAGAATGTATTTCAAAAACTCCCGTTGTGTTTGATAATTTTTTTGAACTTTAATACTTTAGGAATTTGAAAAAACTCTTACGATATTTTGTAATCGTTTTAAACTCTCGCTATGTTTAATAAATATAATAAATAAATTTGTCCAATTAGATAATTAGGGATCGGTTGGTACACGTGATAAGGTACGATAATACCATTATTAAGTTTTTTATTAAATTTGCATCATGTTTGGTTGATGATATAGATTTATCCTGGAGCTAATTTATATCATCAACCAAAAATAGTATAAACCTAATGTCAAATACAATCTCCATATATCTCACCTTATCCCATTCAAAGTGGATACATAATATCATTTAAATTTAACAAGTGATATATTATGTAGTTGCGATACATTATAAATAAGTAACCCTGCAGATACATCCCAATAAACGTTAGGTTGTTCATGTATATGGTTAGACATGCAATACATTGTAGACAAATAACCCTCCGAAAACATATCGGTACATGTTAAGCCGTCGTATACATGGTTTAGTCTCAAATATATCGCATGGTTACAATATGAATTGCGTGAATCTGGGTGTAATTACAGCATATATTTAGTGAAACTAGTAATATATTGTATAATTAATTTAAACTAATAGAAGAATAAGTAAATATAATGATGAGACGTTTGGAAATTTATGTAACTTATCCATCATTTTATACCACCAATTATATGATAATTCAAAAATTATAATCTCAACTATAATTTAATTTATATACCAAATGACCCGTTGACTTCTTTAAAAACAAAAAAAAATAGACTTGTACTTTCATTCTAATGCACCAACCAATTTTATTTTTTCTTTCTTGAATTTATTATGTTAGCCACTTTTGGAGCAATTGACTCACTTAACATGTAAGTGGAGCACATGGGTATTTGTTGGTGTCATTTAAAGACTCCATCGGATTGGTTGGCAAATTCTGATCACATATTCACATGGGATATTCAGACTTTTCTTTATGTAATATTATTTAAATAACAATGAGATGGATGATCAAAGCCTCAACATGTCCCCCCCAACCCAAAATCACTTTATGAGTAATTTAATGAGGATGATGAATTAATCAATATTTAGAGTTTGAATTTAAATAAATTATAATTTTTGAATATGAAATTATCTTTTTTGATATGTTATTAAAAATTAATTGAATAAGTAAAATTTAAATTTTGGATGATTCGGATAAAAAAAAAAAAGAAAGAAGAGATCAATGGATAAATGCTAAAAGTAAAGTACATTATGGAACGATTGAATTGGAATGACAAAATTAGCTTATAAAGATATAATTTATCCAATATGTTCAAGTTTAAATGACTGATTATTTTTTTATATGACTTGCTTAAATTTAATTCAATCCTATAGTTTGACACCTCTGTGTTCGAACTCTGAGAATGAAAAAAATCACAAAATGAAGACTTTTCCTTAAAAACGGGTCTTAAGATTAGTTCAATGTTGAATATCTAGTAATACCGATACTCTGCTCGTCAGGTCAGTAAATTTTAGATACTAAACGAATAGAAGAAAAAAATGGACTTACTTAAATTTAATCCAACCTTATAATTTAGCACCTATGCGTGCGAACATTGAGAATGGAAAAATCACAACATGAAGACATCCCCCTAAAAATGGGTCTTCAGATTAGTTGAACGTGAATACCTGATAATACGCGACACTCTACTAGTCATGATCAGCAAATTTTGAATACCAAACGAATAGAAGAAAAGTAAAAAGAAATACTGAGTAGTAACAAAGGCAAAAAGTAAACTACAACAATACTATAATGAAAGAGTATACTAAAATAGACGTAATCACTCTATCCTTAATCAAAAGCTCACGATTCAACTTTGTGAATGGAAATTCCCTAGTAAAGGATGCTTCCCCTTAAATTGGACCCTGTATTAAAATTAGTCGAGCCAACAATAACACACGCATACTCAGTATATTTCCACAAAGTAAAGTCTGAGGAAGATAAAGTATACGTAGTCTGTATCACTATCTTAAAGGTGAGGTAATAAGGTTATTTCCGATAGACCATCAGTTCACGATAAAAAATTAGTCAAGCCAACAAATTCCGAATATCAAATAGTTATACCTTAAAAAAGAAAATGAAAAAGGACAAGATTATAGCAATATTATATATGTATTTTCTAGTTGGACTAAAGACAAAGTAGAAGGTTTGCAACTTTTAACCACTTTTTGTACTTATATATAATATACATTTTGGTTAGGATCGTCAACTTGCCAGGAAGATATTAGTTGTAAATTATATACTTTTTGATTACGTAAAGGAACATTCACTAGTCAACTTGTGTTAAAATAATCCATTATTTTTTAATATCAATTAACAGTTATTGTTACAACTGTTTTCCAGAAATTCAGTATCAAATGAGTTTTATTTATTTATTTTTTTTGATATGTAAGTAATGGGCACAAAACATAATTCAAGAAACCATCCATTTACATAAGAGGATTGCGATACATAATTCAAGTAACCCAGCAGATACATACGGATACATGTTAAATTGATCAGATACATAAACACGCAATGCATTGTATAGTCATGATACATGCGATGTATCATGAGTTATATATTGCCCAAAAGATATATATCAAGATCCTCCATATGTATCTCACTTAAAAAATGATATATTTTATAAAAAAAAATTTAAATAATAAGTGTAAATATGATAAGAACCAAACTTCTGTAATTTATCCTAAAAATTCACTAGTGAAACTTTAAACCCGTTTAAAGAGTCTGGAGTTGATTTTAAAACGACTAAACTTTCAAAATATTATAAATATCGGTTATTCCTTAAATAGAGGTCATGGAATCGGCAATTGGCACACTTGGGCCACTTCAGTGGGCTTCATCGATTGGCCATATCTGGGTTTATTTACTTGAACTTTATGGGCTTGGCTTGCATTTTATAAAGGTCCATTTGCATGCAATTTAGTCCTTAGTAACCTACGGGCTTTTGGCAGCCCAAGTCTCCTTTTCTTTGTTTTTCTTTTTTCTCATATTTCTTTGCTTTTTGAGCTGAGGGTCTATAAAAAAATAATCTCTCGATCCTGCAAAATAGTGATATGATATGTATTTCGATCCTGCAAAATAGCGATATGATATGTTTATATTCTATCATCTCCAAAACTATATTTATTTAATTAAACTGTGCATTGCTGTTCCACAACAAAGAAGAAGTTTTAAGATCACCACATTAAACTTCAAATTATTGTATCCAATGCTTATGTTTAGAGAAATAACACTTTTTCTTAATTACATTATCAACATGTCCAAAGGTACATACAAAATTTAATTTTATGATCTTTTGATGGGAAATTTTTATTTTTTGCACGTAAGATATTTCGTTTTTATAAATAAGAGATTTTAAAAAGGTATTTTTTTAAAATTTCATTTTGTAGGAAGTTCCTCTATACATGTTGATTTATTTTAGTGACTAATCATTTAACTTTCAAGAAAAGCATTTCATATCAGCAAATAAAAATTAATATATTCCGTATTGTTTTCTCGTACTCCGTAGAGTTCCTTCACTCCATATCTGAGATATTTAAACAATTAGAAAATTCAAATATTTTTTTACTTAATCATATTCTTAATAATGTGTTTATTTTTTAAATCTTCTCCGGTAACAATTATACATATTTATACAGATTAGTATATATTATTTTATGAGAAAAAAAATACTATTAACGATATATAAATTAAAATAAAAAAATAAAAAAAAAACCCTCATACTCTGTAGATTAATGCTAAAAAGGACTGTGACTATTACCGAGCTTGTAAAATTAAGTATATCTATCATGTGTCAAATCTGGGAGGTTAAGAATACAGAAAACTATAATCGAGAAATTTTTGAACCCTATACTGTAAAATAAAACACTTTTCGATTTTCATGAGTATGAAAATAATCTGATCTCAACATCTCCTTCCATGCTTATGCTTGCGCATACTAATGATTTAAATTTAACTGCGGCACAAGATGATATTGTTATTTATGCAGATGCTAGTCTTCAAAAAGAAAAGAAAAAGTGGCAAACATTGAAGTTGCGGCTATGGATTGGTGTGGTAACGCGCTTCAAGATCTTTAAATATAGTAGTAGCACATAAGTTAGCAAAATTTTCTACTTCATTACTATATAAAGTTATTTAATTTTTTGCTCTCTAGTTGAATTGTAATTAATGTTATCGCATCATTTAACTCTTTAAGACCGTTTATGCATTGATTAAAAAAAATTATTAATTGCCAAAAAAAAAGGTTGAAAAATTAAAGGACATACTACATTGTTCAAAATCAGAAGAGTAAAATGACAATTGGAAATTCATGTAGATTTCCTCAAAGCCCCATTTGGTTAACTAAAGAAAAAGTTTAATCACCATATTAAATTGTAAAGTATTATATTAAAGAGGTCATATTTTTATTTATTTGATAATTATATTCTATCACGTCTTTTTACTTATAGGATTGATTCTTTTAGCGAGCCAATATATTATTATTTTTTTAAAAAATAATAAATAATCGGTTTTTTACTTATTAAAATTATGTTAAAAAATTAAAGTGAATGACTATTTTGTCTAAAAAATTTAAGTTATTGTGGAGAGTTAGGTCCCTTTTTTCTCACACAAATAATAATCATTTAAGTTATACAATAATTATTTTTTTTATAATATGCAGAGAAAGTATAAAAGAAAAATAATTTATAGAATAAAAGTCCTCACACGCTTTAGATTTATTTCTTCATATTATATAAATTCACGTAATATTACTAATCTCTGTATAATTTATTTTCAAATCAAAATTACTGATTAACAATTTTTTCTTTATTATCTTTTCCTTTTCCAAATATATTTCACATGATTATAATTTTTAATATTCTCATACATATATAAATAAATTAAAAATTCCAAATTTCTCTATGATTAAACTATTACTTCACATTACAAGGCAACCAAAACCCAAAATTCAAGAAAGTTGTGTAAATCAGAGCTATGAATGGAAACGAATTTCGTTTCTTCTTATCATGTGATATTAATCTTCCTGTTACTTTTCGGATTGAGAAATTGGAAGGCAAATTGTCAACACCCAAGTTGTCTGATTCAGGTTCTTTCTACTTTTTTGATGATAAATTTGTGGTCTTTATTTCTGTGTTTGTTTAGTTTATTGACTTGTGTAATTTGTGTTTTCTTGAAAGTTAGTTTGTGGCGTTTTGTTGTTGTCGACGATAAATCTGGTATTTGGGTTACGAGGCACCGGTAAGGTCTGCGTACACTATAAGCTTCCCAGACCCTATTTTGTAGGATTATACTGGATATGTTGTTCTTGGGTTGCTTGTAGACTATTATACTAGTTGTCTTGTTTGAATCTTAGACCAATTCAGCTTCATGGATCGTTAAAGTTTGGTTCTTGAGCTAAATTATAGACTCATTTGGTATCTGGGCCATGAGTTAGTTTGTGGGGTTTTGTTGTTGTTGGATAAATGTGTTATTTGGGCCACGAGGTAGTGGGGACCCCATTTTGTGGGGTTATATTGGATATGTTGTTGTTTGATAAATATGGTATCTTGGCTAACCAGGTAGTGCTAAGGTCCCCACTATCGTTCGATAACTCACTTGTGGGATTACATTCGGTATGTTATTGTTGTTGTTTGATGAATATGGTATTTGGACCATGAGGTAGGGGTAAGGTTTGCATACACTATATCTTCTGAGAAATAACTTGTGGGACTATACTGGGTATATTGTTGTTGCTGATAAATGTAATATTTGGGTCACGAGGTAGTGGTAAGATCTGCGTACACTATATTCTCCGAAAACTCACTTGTAGTTGTTGTTGGGTTGCTTGTAGACTATTATACCCGTTGCCTTGTTAGAATCGTAGACTAATTTTAGCTTCATGGATCGTTAAAGTTTAGTTCTTGAGCTAAATTATAGACCCATATCTGGGCCATGAGTTAGTGATAAGGTTTGCATATACTCTATTCTCCAAGACCTCACTTGTGGGATTACACTGCGTATTTTATTGTTGTTGAGTTGCTTGTAGGCTATTATACCAATTGCCTTGTGAGAATTTTAGACCAATTTTAACTTCATAGATTGTTAAAGCTCGGTTCTTGAGCTAAATTGTAGTGATAGGTTGAATAAGAAAAGAAGAGAATTTGGGGAATAGGTGGGGTTTATGGGTTTTTGTTGTTGTTGATAAATGTGGTATCTGAGGTTCTTGTAGACTATTGTATCAGTTACCCTTGCTAGAAATTTAGACCAATTTTGGCTTCATGGATTGTTAAAGCATTGTGGGGCTTATGGTTTTTTGTTTTTGTTTGATAAATGTGGTATCTGGGCCGCAAGGTAGTGGCAAGGTCTACGTACACTATATCCTTAAGTTAGATTACACTGGATATATTGTTGTGGTTTGATAAATATGATATCTGGCCCATGAGGTAGGGTATGGTCTGTGTAGTAGGATTTCACTAGTATATTGTTGTTGGTTGGGCTGCTTCTAGACTATTATACCAGTTACCTTGGTAGGAGTTTAGACCAATTTTAGCTTTATGGATCGTTAAAGCTCGGTTCTTGAGCTAAATATTGTTATTTTTGTGGTGTCGTTTGATAAATATGGTATCTGGGATTCTTGTAGACTATTCTATCAGTCACTCTTTCTAGGATTGTAGACCCCAGTCTTATATTGACTTAATTTTGGCTCCATGGACAGTTAAGGCTCGGTTCTTGAGCTAAATGTTGTTGTGGGGTTTATGTTTTTTTTTTTGCAGTTTGATAAATATGGCATCTGGGTTCTTGTACCGTTGCAAGGATTTTGGACCCGAGTCTCATGTGTCTTAATTTTAGCTTCTGGGTCGTTGAAGCTCGGTTCATGAGCTAAATTACAGTACTATGTTGAAGTAAGAGAAGAAGAAGAGAATAATGGGTGTTTGTTGTTGTTGATATGTATGGTATCTGGGTTGCTCGTAGACTATTCTACCTATTACCTTGCTAGGATTGCAGACCAATTTTATCTTCATGGATCGTTAAAGCTCCGTTCTGGAGCTAAATTGTAGCACTGTGCTGAATAAGAAAAGAAGAGCATTTAGGGAATAGGTAGCTTGATTATTCCCTCAAGCCATTGGGGTTTATGGGTTTTGTTGCTGTTGATAAATATGGTTTCGTGCTGCTTTGCAGACTAGCACGCACCTTGTAACTGTGCCTCCAAGAATTTAGGGAGTTGTGAATACTTTATCCTGTGCTATGATTTTTTACCCTAGTATCCTATTGTATTCATTTTAGCTTTAGGGATCGTTAAAGCTCGGTTCTTGAACTAAGTTATAGTACTATGCTGAATAAGGAAAGAAGAAGAGAATTTGGGGAACAGGTAGCTTTATTATTTCCTCAAGCCATTGGGGTTTATGGGTTCTTTTGGTTGTTGATGAATATGATAGCCCGGCTGCTTGTAGATACTCTACCAGGTACCTTGTATCTATGCCTAAATGTTAAGAAATAATGTACCACTATCTAACATTTTCTGGGCTAGGATTTTAGAACCTAGTCTTTTGTGGTCATAACTTCAGCTTTACGGCTCGTTAATGCTTGGTTCTTGAGCTAAATTATAGTACTATATAGGCAATTTTTCCGTTAAGCCAAGAAGATATTGTTAAATTTGGTGTTTGGAACAAGCGAACCAGACAGTAACGCTGGTTATCATAGTTGTTTGACCTCATCATTTGCCCTTTTTGTTTGCTGTCAATTGTGTAGATAATATTGATTCGACAGCGGAGGAGAAAAAGGCAGAGCTGTATGTGGAGAGTACTTTGTATATAGATGGTGCTCCCTTTGGACTTCCCATGAGAACAAGGTTTCTTTTATGACCACATATTTGTCAATTTATAATTTAACTACAACGGAAATTGGATGTAAAAGAGCCGTATTTCTGAATGTAAGTTTCTAATTTTTTTACTAATAATTTAATTGAGAACCTTTCTGTGGGCAGACTGGAAACAGGAGCTCCATCGTTTTGCTGGAATGAACTTATTACTTTGAGTACAAAGTATAGAGACTTGACTGCAAACTCACAACTGGCATTCACAGTAAGTCGAGTGTTATCATCATCTTCCTTTCAGCTATAAATGATGCTTTACTATTTGTTACAAGTTATTTATCCAACGTTCAATGCTTTGTTGATGTTATTTTTAGGAACCTTCTTAATATTTGTCTCTTAACTTTGTTTCGTGACTGTAGTGTTGTGCAGATTTGTTTGTTTGAGAAAGCGAGACCTTGTGTACAGCCGCTTTACCTACATGTACTTGTTATGTCCAATCTGCACGAACACCTCATGTTTCTTTCTTGAACTATGTCAAAGAGGAATACCAGCTCTACTAAATTAAAATTGAATGGATTTCAACATCCGGATTTGTTTGGGTTTTAGCCTTTCTGATTAAGATTTCCTTGGTTGTTATCTTGTGTTCGTACATTCCCCTAATAGTTCTTTCTTTTTCCATGACATTAGATTGATTTGGTTAACTTACATTGTTTTTTTCACCTAAAGGTTTGGGATGTTTCTTGCGGAAAGGGTGAAGGATTGATTGGTGGGGCTACCATCCATCTCTTCAACATGAAAAAACAGCTGAAGACCGGGAAGCATAAGCTTAGGCTTTGGCCAGCCAAAGAGGCAGATGGATCTATTAATACAACTATGCCCGGAAAGGTTTCTTTTGATCATTAGCTTAACATTATTTTTTCCATTTATTGTTCTCAAGAGACTTGGTGAGGGAACTTTTTGACGTACTGAGCATGGTTGACTTTTATTAGGTCCCCAAGGAGGAGCGCAGGGAGTTGGAGCGTTTGGAGAAGCTGGTTAATAAGTATGAGAGAGGGCAGATTCAACGAGTTGACTGGCTGGACCGTCTTGCATTTAAAGCTATGGAAAAAATCAAGGAGTCCGAAAATAGTCGAAATGGAAGTTCTCATTTATATGTGGTTGTTGATTTTTGCAGTTTTGAACACCGAGTTGTTTTCCAGGTATATATTTATTAGTATGTTCTGTATATGTGTTGTACTTTTTTTCGAAGCTCTTATATGATTTAGTTTAATGCTTTCTACATCATATCACTCTACGGCTCATGATTTACCAGCTAATCATCCTATTTATACATCACACCATTTTCTTTTTGGATTTCCAGTGTTCCTCCTTTTGTCTCACTGTTATTAAGGAAGATTTTGCAAGTTTATTTATCTCTTGAACTTCCTTGTTTATGCAGAGAACAAAAGATGAAAATACTTAGCTACTAAGAGATAAAAATTAAGGAAAAAAAAAAACAGTTAAGGACCATAGTAAGTACTTTAATGCTGCCCCTTCAGTGACATCCGATACATTTGGACTAAATCCTAAGGAAAATGGGAAAATGAGAGAAAGAAAATCAGCAGGATCACAATGTTAGAACATTTTGCCAGCGTTCGTTTTCTAGGTACCATACCTGGTTATCACCAAATTATATGTACCAATTATTTCCTGGTTAAAAGTGTTCAAGTAGCATTTCTAGCCTAATATCTGGTGTCAAAAGTGTTTATTAATTTCTTATGTAGTTATACTGAAAGTGTTATATCGCGGTACTCCAATGTTCAAGTGCCACATGTTGATTATGTTGCTTTATTGTGCAGGAGTCAGGAGCAAACTTCTTATTACCGTCTCCTATTGCTTCAACAAACGAACTGGTTACCGTCTATGATCCAGAAGTGGGAAAAATAAACCCTTCTGAGCACAAACAACTAAAGCTTGCTAGGAGCTTAAATCGTGGCATCATTGACCGAGATCTGAAACCAAGTTCGACAGAAAGAAAGTAAGCTGCAAACCAATTTAACTTTTTTCAAACAATGCTATAAACTGTGTCTCACAATTTGGAGTCAGCTATATGAATCCTCTGTATTTATTCCGTTCCTATAACCTTTTTGCTTAAGCTCCGTGTTCTCTTTTGTAGTCCATCAGTATATGTTTTTGCTCCACCATTGTTGGGTACATATTGTCTCAGTTTATTCCAGGATAATGTATACTCAATGGTACCTTCTAATCAGATCTTTGAGCAACCAAAGAACCTTGATTTTCTTATTCTAACCAGTAACCACCCCACTTTAGAAGCAGAGATCTCCTTTCAGTCCCTTTTCCGTGTCTCCTCTCTAGTTTGTTCTACTCTGCTTATTTCAGTAGCATTTTCAGAATTCGGTGACTCTATCTTGAGGTCTTCGGTGAGTAACAATTTTCTAAAATGTGTAAGTTTACTTGTTGATGCCATGGTCTTCGTAATGTTTCTCTACATCAAGATTCTATTTTTCTTTTCTGTTTGTGCTTTTTTTTTTTCATTTTTATTTAAAATATGTGGTTCCTTCTTGGAATGTAACTAGTTGTGTATTACATGGCTATTAGGGCAATACAAAGAATTCTGAAGTACCCTCCTACAAGAAATTTGAGTGGTGAAGAGAGGCAGATGCTTTGGAAATTCCGTTTCTCATTGATGTTAGAGAAACGGGCTCTCACTAAATTTCTTCGATGTGTTGAGTGGAGTGATGTCCAGGTACAAAACAGGACCGCACTTTCCTCTTCTGTTGTAATTCACCTTTCTATGCTTTCTGAACCCAGTAGCTGAAGCTAGTTGTCATAATTGACCTCTTCTGGTCTAGGCTTCCGTTTTATCTTAATTTTCTTTCTAATCCTTATCTATATCTGGAACATGAGTTACTTAAGTTTTTCTTTTTGGGAAAGATGAGTAAATCAAGTCAGTGGAAATTTTCATTTTCTTATTAGTTCTTTTATACCTTGGATATTTGCTTTATGCTCAGATATTACTTTACTGAAAAATCTAGTTCAAGAATTTATTTTTTAATTTTATGCAGGAAGCAAAGCAAGCCTTAGAACTGATGCACAAGTGGGAATCAATTGACCTATGTGATGCACTAGAACTTTTATCTCCTGTTTTTGAGAGTGAAGAGGTAATAGTTAAACGCTGATACTTGCAGTTGTAAATTTATAGGAATGTTGTTTTCATCATTTGCAGTTCAAAGTTGTTACAAGAAAATGCTTGACCTTATCTTTGCTGCTTTGTGCTGCCTTCAAATTGACTCTCGGGAACCCTCTCACTGGTCGCTGCTAATATATAGTACCATAGGGAAAAGAAACTGTTTAGAGAGGACAAATTCTTAGGCTGTTGGTCCTTGATAAAATTGCTCAGTCTTGGGGGTAAAATGTGACTCTACTTTGCTTCCTCACTGGTTTTAATGGTTTCTAAAAGTGGAATTCCTTTTTATAGCAGTGCCCCTCTCATGGTTATTTTTGGTTCTTTCATTTAAGTAATAAAATAGAAGTTGTATGTCTCAAATTGCTCAACATAGTGTTCTATCTTTACTTTTTGCTGTTTCTCTATCATTATCAGCTGTTTTTTTCTCTTAAAGTATTGCAGCTTTGAATTGACCATTTGTGTAATTTTCACATCATATTCTGATTTAAAGGAGTCCTAATTTAAAATGCTGTGACAGGTTCGTGCCTATGCCGTTAGTGTTCTTGAAAAAGCTGATGATGAAGAGCTTCAATGCTACCTCCTTCAGTTGGTTCAAGCTCTTCGTTTTGAGCGCTCTGACAAATCTCGCCTTTCTCATTTCCTGGTGCAACGCTGTATGCTTGCTGTAATATACATCAATGTTTTCTAGGTGCAGTGATGATCCATAGCTTAACAGTAGACAACAGATAACAATCTCATTTTTTTGCCGCGCAGCATTAAGGAAAACAGAGTTGGCAAGCTTTCTCCGGTGGTTTGTAGCAGTGGAACTTCATGATCCTGCATATGCAAAGCGCTTTTATTGCACCTATGAAATTCTGGAAGAAAGTATGTTGAAGGTAGGAGACGGTCATTTATTTCTCATATATGCTATTTATCTTATTGCGGCAATTATCTGAATAT
>JBDJHY010000087.1:5708694-5718924 GCA_039654485.1 Withania somnifera
CTCAGTGCCCAGGCACAGCCCAGGTAACCCCACAACACCGAGGATGACCCTATAATCAGCAGCAATTCTTGCTGCTGTCAGGTATCGATCCCACGCAGGGTGCAGGGCACACTGCAAGAGGTGGACCCGATGACCATTGAGCTCAGCAATTCTTTTTGGATTCTTGTCAATCAGCACATTGGCCCAGAAGCATTTTATAGTGAACCGACAGGTCAGGTTAGTTCGATGCATTAAATATTTCACATTTATAAAGGGTCCAATAAAAAGGGTACCCAAATGAGGTGTGATTTAGGTCATCTAGCCTGGTACAAGCATACTCAAACACATTGCAATTTGAATATTACTTATAGAAAAAAATGTGAAAAACATAAATGCAAAAATTCAAAAGCATACCTATTGAGAAATGCAAGAATCCAGAGAGCCAAAATTCTCAAAAACTCACTCTACTAAAGTGAATTTACCCTGAAAATTAAATATATAAGTAAAAAAGTTAGAAACACATCAAAACATTGTATAGCAGAGTAAATATCCAAACTTTATGCAGAGAATTTTTCTAGCTTAAGGTATTCGAGGTCTCTTATTCAAAATTTCAAATAAGGCAAATAATATTAGGTGATTCTTCATATCAAACATTAGTGGACAAAGTTATCTAGTACCCATACAATAATTGAATTATGCGCAAACAATAGGGCCCAAACAGTTGAACTCACTATGTGTCGCTCGCTGATGAAATAATAGAACTACGTGCAACCTTACTTGAACACCATCACTCTGAACATAATCACTTTAAGAAAGGAAATAAAAGTGTCGGCGACTAACTAGACATGTAATTGCATGCAAACTAACTCGAACACTATCTCTCAAGAAAATTAATCGCTGAAATTGCATGCAAACTGACTCGAACTCCCCTAGCAATTAAATAGAAACTCAAATTAAAATAAAATTACATGCAAACTGACACGGATACCACTGCTCTAAAAAAGAAAAACACTCGGTAAAAACAGCGGCAGTAGCTAGACAGGCACTCAAATTGATGAAAATTGACAAACACTTGATGAAAAGATATACATCAAGTACTTGAAAGACATCAAAAAACAGAAACACCAACTATACAGAGGACATAAATTTCAAACTGCGTGCACACTGACTCAAAATCTAACATTGAAAGCACTTGAAAAGACGTGAAAAACAGAAACACCAACTACACAGAGGACACAAGTAGTTAACCCAATAAATAATCAAAACTATGCGGAAACTGACACAACACAAAGAAGTAGAAGAAAGAAGAAGAAAAGAACAGCACAAAAAATAAGTAAACAAGAGACTTAAATAGTTAACCCGGTATTTGTAACAAACTTCAAACAAAATAATGAAAACTGCAAGCAAACTTACTGGAACATCTAACAAGAAGTAAACAAGAGACTAACATAGAACAACAACAATAAAAAACAAGGGACATACACTAGAAAATTTATGCTACCTTGATGTGATTATTTTTAAGAGAAAGGGAAAAGTGTTTATGCGTAAAACTTATAATAGTAGTAGAAGAAGATGCTAAGTAGGTGAGGCTCGGCTCAGCTCAGCTCTTACTCATTGCTAGCTGTACTTTCTTTTATTAAATTAAAGCAACAATCACTCACACCTCTCTACCTTTTTCCCTTTCTCATTTTCCCCACACGGCTCCCACCTTTTTTAAAATAAAATTTAAACTTTTTTATTTTTGAAAATTTAAAATTGCTACTCTTATATTTGTTCAGCTCATTGAGCATATGTAGTAGACGTAATCACTCATATTACATTGAGATAGAGTCATAATTTAGCCACTCAATACATACTAATTCATGTATAATTCAAATAATTCTCGAATATATATTAAATAATTCAAACATTTGATTAGACATACAATATAGTAAAATTACATTATATATAATATATCATAAATTATAAATTGTGATTCTCTACACATCCAAAAAAAAAAAAGAAAGATATATTTATAATTATTTAAAATAATAAAAATGTCTAACTATAATTTATATAAAATTAATTAATACTCATAATCAAAAGCACAATTTACGTGTATTTATACGCGTAGGCAGAACCTTAACGTAGACGTTTGCACGAAATACTAAAACGCGTTCTGTTCCGTTTAGTATGTTAACGGCCGTTATTTTTGACATTTTTGGTATTTCACCGTCAGTTGATACTTTGAGCGAGTGTACTAGACGGACCAATGATATTACTTGATGATCATGGATTGACGTAGTTTCCACCAATTAGGAGAGCGAATGTGTCACAAATGCTTTGTGACGTGTAAGGGTGGATGGACATAGTACGATAGATATCGAATTATCTGAAATCGAAATTTCTAATATTTAGCGTGCGTGTTAAATTCTTTTGATATGAGATACGATACGGTATACATTCGATACTTGATGATCATCAATTGACGTAGTTCCTACCAATTAGCAGAGCGAGTGTCGCACAAGTACTTTGTGAGGGTGGATGGACATGGTTATGATAGATATCGAATTAAAGTTGAAATTTTTAAATATTTTTATTGTATTTTTTTTAAAATATTTTAAATTAATTACGTAATATATACCACTAGTTTCGCGATACAAGCTACGTTCAGATACGTGATACATATTGCACGATAGATATTGTAGCCATGCGTTGTATTCGAACTGAATTATGAACCCATACAAGCTGATCATGTATCTGATACAGTATACCGTGACTACATAATGTATCACGACTTCACTTTCAACATTTATTGCGACCTAAGAAAAAGGTACAAATTATAATTTTTAAAATTAGTGGTATAAGGAGTAATAGACTCTTATAGTAGTGTGTTTTATATAATTTACTCTTGAATTATCGCAACAATTAATATTACATGCTATCAACATGGGTTATGGTGGATGGTTGGGATCAACCATCCATTCTTAATAGGAGATTCTGTGTTTGAATTCCGAGATTGAAAACATCTGATTTGGGAAGTTGCCTTCTGAAATGAACCTTGCAATTTGTGAATCTAAGATCTAATCGGCCCTTAGTATACAACATATGAATTCACATTTAATTGAGCGATAACACAAATGCTCAATATTGAAAGAAAATTATTTATATTAGATTATTTTTCTATTTGTTCAAATTACCATAGCTATAATGATTTTAACTATTATTATAAGTAAACTTAACCTAAAGGTGTAGAAAATTTATGCATTGAATTCTTAGGAAAAGAACTTATATTCGTTTTGAACCTAGCTCACGTACTGCTTTAATGGGCGAACAATCCAATTCTTAGAATATACTATAACCTTAAATGGCAAAGAGCCGATATCGAAATACCAAACCTTTCTATCGATGTGAGCTTTTGAAAAATGAATCAAATTTTCAGATTAAATGGCTAAACAATGTCTTTTTCAATAAGGTAAATTAAATAATTATCACTTCCCTCACTTCTAAGATAAGCATATTTGTGTCAGTTTTATATATTTTATTAAGAACCTAATGTTAATTAATAAGCATGATAATACTCAGCCAAAAATTAAGCCAGTCTACACTAGTTTGCGCTATATGCATATGCACATGACATGTTATTTATGATTCCATTGGTGGAGTAATCTTTTGCTACCGAGGGTGGTGAGATACACATTTTTCGTCGAAATATTATGTGAAGTATAAAGGTTATATATTAACTATTATGAATATATATTTAAAACTAAAAAAAAAAAAAATTTTACATACCCTTCATTAATTTCTAGGTCCGTCACTGATAGATTCAATGGTACAACATCAAATCATATCTAGTATTTTTTATGTTAGAGTATATATACTTTATATGATAATACATATAACCTCGAAGTATAATAAAATTTAGTCATAAAAATTCAAGTAAAGGTCAAATTCATCAAATCTAACATATTTGAAATTGAAAATTAATTTGGTCGGTTCGACCAATTACTTTAGAATTGAGACATAATTATTATTTGCTATTTTTAGTCTTTAACAGTTTGTTCAAATGTGTCAACAAGCTCTATAAAAAAAATATTCTATAAAATAAATAATAGTATATGAGGTCATGTTATAAGAAAATTAGGGTAGAAGAACATGGGAATACATGCAATAAATTAAAGATAGTAGATCACTTGACATACATCCAATCAAATATCTGGAGTCCGAAGAAAATAAAATGTATAGGAAGCTTATTTTTATTTATATAAAGTAAATTGCGTTGTTGTCCCCTCACTTTCTTCTAACTTCCTTAGGTTGGACCTAGAAAATAAGCTTTATATATAGGTGAAATTCTTCTAGTTTATAATATGGAAAAGGTTCAAATTCATTGTTGTTCGAAAGCTTCCCTTCCTTCACATGTAATGATGCATGATTCATGAAAAAAATTATTTAGCATTTGTAGAGTAACATCAAATGAGTATAGCTATTCTTTTTCTGACACAACAACGTATTTTTAATTAGTATTTATTCTTGATTCTTAAAGGAATTCATATTTAGACGTAACTTTAATCATGATTAAAATTTTGAGCTTAAGCATATGTTAAATCATAATCAAAGGTTGGGTAAAAAATTTAAAATTTTTCATTAAAGAATTTGGACATGTGAAATTCACTGTTTCACGCTGAAATTTTATTATAGTGATTAAGATAAATACTTAACGATTTGCTAAACAAAAGAATCTAAATTGAAAGTATTGATCAGGAGTTCAGCATCAACAACAAACTCAGTATACTTTTACAAAGTGGATTTGGGAAGACTAGAGTGTACGTAATTCGTATCAATACCTCGAAGATGATGTAGAGAGGTTGATTCTGATAGACTTCCGATTCAAAACAAAAACAATCCAGAGAAAAATAAGAATTCAAGATCAACAACTATCAAAAATAACAAAAAATATCAAAAATTAGACTATCGCAGAATTTGTTATTAATATTTGCGTCAAATAAATTATCTATTTCAAATATTTTTTAAAATACGATTATTTATCAAATTCAGCGTGACCGTAAAATACACTATTTTATCCATCATTATGTGTGTGTAGTTGTCCCGTAACTATGAGATTAGTTCGCAGAAAAGACATGTTAACTTTTATTATTATCTATTTTGACCTCAGCAAATTAATTAATTAATATATTAAACTCAAAGGAAAATTATGACTAATTACTATTTACTAATGGAGGTCACGTGCAGAGAGCGTGCAAGCAAGTACATGTGTGGGCCCACAAAACACTGCAACATAGAAGTGGACCCCACAAGATGGAAAAATCCACGTGGGTATCCAGCTTGGCAGTTGCCAACAGGGTCACATGACTTTGCCTTGGGATCAGAGCCTGGATATTTTTTATTAAAAAAAATGTATTTTTTTTCCTTCTTCATTTAAAATATTTTTTATTGGTTACATTTTGCTGAGATGACACAATAATAACGATAACAATAATAATATATTTAGTGTACTTCTACACGTGAGATTTGAGAAAGCTGAAGTGTATGCTGATTTTAATTCTAATTCTAAGATATGAAGAATATTATTTTCCATCGATCTTCAACTCAAAGAAAATAAGAAAACACAAAAATAAAAACAATCACAACAATATGACATTCAAAGAGAAGAACAATAGTAACAATAGTGATCAAAATATTAAATATATCTTAGACCTAACTCACACTTCAAAAACAAACTCAAAGTGAAGAAGATTGTCTAAGTTTTATAAGAATCTCGAAATTTCATTTCATTACCTCTTCACGCACAGATCCCGATATTCCTTATAAAGAGTCTCATATTTGGTCCAACTTGTGCACATTAGTGACTCGGGGTATTTTCACCCACGCAATTGTCTAATTTCCTTGGGGATCCACTCAACTTGGCTTTGATACCGAGTTAACTCAAACCTTAAAAACTAGCTAACAGAAAAAGAAGAATTACTAAATTTTATTAAGAGTTTGAAAATTTTATTCGTACTGTTTTCAAATTGAAATGTAAATTCAAGGGATACTTGTCGAGTGGACTCAAATAGAAAGCTCTTTTTTTGCTGTCTTTCTTATCTTGAAGTTGGGTGCGCCGATTCTCCCACATATTATTTATTCGGATCGATTGGCATATGTATCCCGGAGTTATATCCCTTTTTTGTCCCGTTGAGAAATAAAACTGACTAATCTTAAGTCAAAGGGTTGAAAAACTCAACATCACTATTCGTGAATAACTTAAAATCACCATCTTTTCACACTATTACGAATATAAAAATAATGATCAAAATTAAATTCAATTATCAATTTACCTTAACAAAAATAAGATTGACCACCAATTTCAAAATAAGTGAAGTTCTTCACTAGTATTCCATTCATCACCAAACATGTCAAGAGAAGTAATTTAAAAATTATTTAAGAAATGAAAACAATAATACCCACATAGAGTTGTCAATTAAGGAGTAGGGGTAAATTACTTGCTGCCTCTACACATCTCTGTCTGGGGTACAAGTCCTGTTGATTTTAAGACAATTAACGGCAACATCAAAATTTTTATTAAATATATAAAAATACATTTAAGATTTAATTAATAATTTTGATTTTGAGTTCTGAAGTATGAAAAA
This sequence comes from Withania somnifera, assembly GCA_039654485.1. Taxonomy (NCBI): domain Eukaryota; kingdom Viridiplantae; phylum Streptophyta; class Magnoliopsida; order Solanales; family Solanaceae; genus Withania; species Withania somnifera. Next base: position 5,715,300 of record JBDJHY010000087.1, read on the forward strand.
GCCTTAATAAAGAACGCTTTAATCTTAATTAGTAGTTTCGATTTAAAGGATATTAAAAAAACTATAATATAATCACATATTTAAGTAAATTTCACTTATCAGATTAAAAAAACTTTATAGTAATAGTTTGTATATTGAATGTCGAACTTAGACTTGTTCTCAAATAGCACCTACGCTCGTAGAAATTTCTTAATTACGAAATGTATTGAAATCCCAGGTTGTAAAACAAAGTGGGATGCTGTAATATCAAACATCAAATCGGAAAACTATAAAAGAGTACTATAAACTATGAATTTTCTTTTTTTTTTTTTAAATATGATTAATTCTTGAAATATTAATCAAAATTTGTATTTTTTAACTCAAAATTAAAATTATAAAAGAAACGGAAGGAATAATCTGGTGATAGTTCCCAACCCGTTAAAATTTGGAAGGATTAAATTAGGTCAAATGAATTTTGAATCACAGCCTAGGCTTACCCAACTCATTGGTAAATCGATTACCGTGAAAGTCCAGTATCAGAAGAGGAGCCTTAACATATTAATGAAATTGTTATCATGTGACTTGAAGATCACAAATCCGAAAGCTTAATGCACCAGATGGTAGTCAAGGTCTCACCACATATATTAGGCTAGGCCTTATTAACAAACGTGTTTCGTATCTAATGAAATAATTCACTCAAAAACAACACACAACCAATTGATCAAAGTTCCGGGGAAGATAAACTGCATACATGTTTTGGCTTTTGGCCAACAATGAGAAATAAAGCTATGAAAACTTCATTTTGATCCATGCAACCACGCAGCCAGATTTATTTTCATAAGCAGCAGACTTCCTAACAGTATAGACCACAAAAATCGAACAGAAATTGAACTAAGCTTGAGACACTATAACACCATCTACCTGATACTGATACTAGCGCGCTGAGCAGAAAGCACAATTAAATGATGAGCAGCTTATACTTTGGATTGAGAAAAGAAAGTCAAAAACGGAAATGGACACTCATCAAAGCTACGTGCTGTTCCCTTATTTTGCCTGAGGGTGTGATGCAATGAAATCAACTGCTAAATTTATCGAGTTGATCTTATCGGCTTCATTGTCTGGAATTTCAAACCCAAATTCTTCTTCAAGGGCCATCACAATTTCGACGGTGTCTAAACTATCTAAGCCAAGATCATTTTGGAAGTGAGCATTTGGTGCAACCTGCAAGACAAATAAAAATGACATCTGTAATATAATATCAAAAGATTCCAAGTAAAACCTAAGTTATACACTACAAATTTAGACTGCCAGTTTTTATCCAGGCTACATCAGTGGTCTGCATGAACATAGCATAAACATCAGGAAAATAAGCTGGTAATAAACCACATGACAACAACACATAGGTAGCGTCGGTAGCAACAAAATTAACAAGACATCATGGACACCGCAAGAATACGCTGACATGATATAGAACTATAAAGAGGATTTTAGGAGATGGAGTTGGTACAGGAAAGACAAGGAAAAGTTGGTGTGGAGATAGTGCATTGAGGATTTCCTTCCCAGCTCAAGTGTCGTACCAGAGAAGAGAGGACATTAAAAAACATCTGTAGACTACCTAAAAGAGATGTACATAGGAAATTGAGATTTAGGAGAAAGATTCAGAATTGGAAAGACGAGCAAGTTTCAAAATCTTGGTGGAATCTATGTTGCTCGGACTCTTCAAAAATATTGAAACGGACCTTATCAAATCCTCCAAAAGTAGTGCATTTCTGAAGGATCCACCGCACCCATTCTTGGAGAGTCCGAGCAACATAGGGAGGAATTGCTTCACAGGCACGCCATACTGAATGATGCAGCTTCCCTCCTCTAATTTGACTCAACAAATTCAAAACTAAACCTTTTTGGAACCATCAACTGCATTGTTGCGTCGACTAACTACTAAGTTGACCTAATGGAAATAGTTTCTTACATATCTTTGTCTGTGAAGGTTCCTTACCTTCTTCAATTCCTTTAAATCAAGGGACCGACGTACAGTAAGTCGCTCTAAATTTCATTATTTTTTACTATTATGTTTTCTTTCATCTCTACCCAAACACAACTAGCAAAAAGATATTGTTTGTATTTCACCTTTTTGGTTGTTACCAGGGGCCTGGCCACTCCAATCCGTAACTCATTCTCGGATTTCGACTCATTCCTTCCACCTTCTAATTCTATTGAACAAATTAAAAGTAAAAAAACAAAACTAGCCCCATCCCTCTGCATTGTTGTTTTCACTAACTAGTTGATACCAATCACCAATGCTTATTTACAGCCCTCCATCACGAAAGTTCCTCATGTTCTTTGATCTTTCCTCCAAATTTTTGTGATGGGTGTATAGTCAATCTACTCATAATCCTTATCTTCTTGCCTTCTTATTAATACGGCACTCCATATCTTTCTTGCCACTACACATGTTGCTGTCTCTGCCCATAGTCCTATCATTTTTAAATCACCCTACCAAATGTAACTGGATGCTTGTCAAGATTTTTCCAAAGGGATCTAATCAGCAATCAAACCCATTACGATTCCGCCATTCCTTAGTTCCCATGTCTAGACATATATCCACATATCACCAGATTGTATCCGTATGGCCCAGGGCCTTGCTAGTGACACCAATCACTACGTTACCATCACGAATAGAGGCATAAGTTTCAATTGTCAACATCTTATTTTGATTCTCTCAACTCCTCCTTTAAAGGAAAATTTGAAACAAAAATCCATCTAATTCATCTCACAAACCTTGCTACCCCCTGAAATTCTTTATGTTGGATTTACTCAAACTTATACTTTGTCCTCCTTGGGAATTTCAAAAATTGAATTTGCAGAAATGTCAAGAGGAATTTTCTTCTGGTTTCATATGATTTCTCTTTGACAATGACGAAAGATTTGGTTCCTGCATTACCTTTTTGACTTCCAAATTATATTCGGTCCAAACCTCCATTGCTGCTCTTGCATTGGTTTATGACTTTTTAACTATTGTTTCTTGACAAGTTTTTCCTATGAATTCTCCAATTGCATGCTAGATACTATCTAACTTGAATACAACCTCACATCTCCTTCCACATATATATTGCATTTTCTTCTAGTATAAAAATTCATATATTTCTAACCTTTTGTAACCGCTATGGTACTACGGTGAAGTATTCTCAATTGCCATTTCATGAACTCGCAAAACCATTTCAAAGTTTGAAAATGGTAGAGATTCTATTTTATTTTATGCATTCCCTTTAAATGAACTTGTACAAGAATCCTCTTGTCAATAACCTCAAAAGACTTACTGCTATGGAAAAAATTTCCCTATCTATTTGCTCTATTCCTCTGGTAGCTGGCCAGAGTTTAGGAGTGATAACCGTTCACATTTATTGTACAGTAGTGTTACATTCTAATTTTGTCAACCTACACTATGAGTATGCATAATAGATATAAGGATTGCAAGAAACCTCTCCGCTACTTAGCAACGAGAAGATTAGCTCCCTATAATTGGGAATCTTTGTACTTCATAGCTCAAATTTCACCCTCTTCACATCTCAGTGCCACGCACTCTCTCTAATCGGCAAAGTGATAGTTGTAATAACAATAATGCATTGAAATTACAAGGGAACAATCT
>JBDJHY010000087.1:5725596-5741212 GCA_039654485.1 Withania somnifera
AGGAATCCATAGACGAACCCCAACTTGTGTTTCTACAAAAAAAATTACGTTTTAACCTATTTCTGTGCAAATAACTTCTTCCAAACATCAATTCAAGGCTGAGGAAAATCCCTAAGTGTTGTCCTTCGACTTCTACGTGATTTGGGTAAGTTTCTTCTTCATTTTAATTCTTGAAATCCTTAGTTTCCTCCATTAATGGCCTCAATTGGTGAAGTTGATGAACTCATTCTATAATCCATATATTATTGTGTAATGCTTCATTCTCTAAGTATATATTGCTCCTGTGATGTACTATTTTTTTGTAACCCTATTTATTGTATTATGTTATATACTGTCTTTATTATTGTTGTGTGCCTACTGGTTCCTCGAATCCTATTGGGTACGGGTTTCTTTAGCAGCTTGTACTCATAGTACACTTGCACATGTACAGATCCTAGTACAGGTGTCCGACCTTGATTCCAGATCGTTATTCGTACGGACTACATTGATTTTCAAAGATTCAGGGTGAGCTTAACGTCCGGCTTTTCCTGTTTCTCTTCAGCATTGATTTGATTTTGATCTTCATGTATTTTTGGAGATACAGTTGTATTAGATATCTTGATTCCTTGTTTTGTACTTAGTGGTTCGTATTACACTGCTACCGGATTTTGGGCATTTATTTTTTAATTCTTTATACTTCCGTTTTATTCATTCATACATTGTTTATTAAACTTGTACTTTTCATATCTGATATTATAGTCCTTCGTTTCAGCTTCAGACTACGGGGTTGGTTCTCCTACTGGTGGTATAGTAGGTGCTATCATTATCCGTGAAATTGGGTCGTGACAAATTGGTATCAGAGCCTAGGTTCGTCAGTGCCAATGTACAGAACCGATGTCTATTAGAGTCCTACGGATCGACGAGGAGATGTCCTTTACTTATCTTCGGGAGGCTGTGGTGGCATTTAGTAAATAACCTCTCCTCCTTGATTCCGATTCGTATGCTTCTTCCTTTGATGTTTCCCTGAAAACTTATTTGTTCACATTCATTCTTTTGCAGATGGTGGATTTAAAGTCTTCAACAAGTAAGGACGAACATTCCCTACCAATAGCTAGGACTCCTGGAGGGGCCGAGACCGGGAATGAGACAGAGGTAGAGACGTGCTAGGGTCATCGCCACAGCTAAAGCCCAGGATGTGAATAGAGGGTCAGTTTCGGCCACAGATCAGCGACCGTCCAATATTTCGTTACCATCTAGTGGACTTGGCATCAACTTCGCCGCCGATTGGACTTTCATCCACCCAGTTCTGCAGAGATTGTTTCTTGAGATTTCGGGCATAGTCAGGGGAGGAGCATCAGTAGAAGTATCTCCCGGTATGGGAAATGGTTCGTCAGGGCAGAGGGAGTTTAGGCGCCTGCAGCATGGTCAGATGTTCGTCGTTGAGTATGAGGTTCGTTTTTATGAAACAATATATAAAAAGGATGTACATATTTACAAATATGTAAGCACGTAAAAAATGATAAACGAAATGTATTGTAAATTATAAATTTAAAGTAAATGTATGGAAAAAATGTACAGAAAAATATATAATAATATGGGAGAAACACGTTAATTCTTTCTAATCTTAAAAGCATGAAAAAGAAATTGTATAGATAGTGTAATTGAATTGAGAAAAATGAGAGAGAAAGTCATTTTTTTTTACACAAGATTAAACCCCTTTTTATCTAAAAACTATGTGCAAGGTAGAGATAAAGTGTAACTAAAATATAATTTAATATTATAAAGTGTATTTTATGTAATGTCATGAACAACGTATAAAATGTGATTTGAATTAAAACAAAAAAAGATGATCAATTAAAATAAAATTTTGTTTTGTGCAGATGACTGTGATCAAAATAATGATTATTGAAATAATTTAAAATGACAATAAATTGATATAATTCTAACATTTACAATTATAAGGAAATTATCAATAAATTATGTTATTGTTGAAAATGTGTTAAAAAGTATATTTTACACTATTCAATGACTTACAAGCCTAAAGAAGTTAATTCTAAATACATATTAACAAAATTGAGGGTCAACAATTAATGATTATAAATAAAATAATTACAAAATAATTTTTTCAAGCAGAACCTCGCAAATAAATTAATATTTGCTACAAATTCGTACATTAGAAAAACAAACAAATTGTGCAGCTGTGTATATCTACACCATCCACAACAATAAGAAACTGGAATCTCTATTTAACTAGATCTCTATGATCTCAAAGTGTATAATTAGTTATAACCAAAATTAAAAAAGAATTATCCTCGCTGTCAACTCATTCTCATGTGGCATCAAATTTAAATCGTATGAAAATTCCTTTAGTACTATCACAATGCATTTGTCGTGAAGAGCTTCTGCATATTCACTACTTTTGAATTCTCTTTCATTTTTTTTTCTTTTTCTTCTCGAGTTGATTCAGTTTATCATGATGTTTTTTCATGTGTCCTCTCAACGCTTGCCTAATAGAGAATTCTTCATCACAAATTGAACATTTGTGTTTTTTGTGCTTGACGTGTAATGAGTTATTGTTAGTACTCATTACAATGAGCCTACTCGTCATATTTTTGTGACTTGTTCCGTGCCCCCCAAATGCTAGAAATGAATTGAACTGTTTTTTGCATCTCTTGCACTCGAAGAGTTTACGTCGTCCTAACAATTCATTCCTTTCCATTATATCCACACAATGGTCATCCGTATTTCTCTACAGGTTCTTCTTCTGCTCTGGTTATCTTCAACGTCAATGCCATGTCCATGATTATGGTAGGTGTGCACGAAGACATCTGTAGTCGCTTTAATTTCTTAGTGCTTTTTGAGGAATTATAAAGTAATTGTAGTAAAAGAGTAGTCGTTTTGTTGATGATGGGTGACAATGGCTATATATATAATAATCTATTAATATCTATATTATATTAAAAGTGTGAAGCTCTTAAAAATATTGATTGAACTTTTTGTCATTTATTAAAAGTCTCTTCTTTAGACAAAATTGTCATTTATTAGTAGTCACTTTAATTTCTTAGTGCTTTTGAAAAATTATAAAGTAATTGGAGTAAAACAGTAGTTGTTTTGTTGCTGACAGTGACAGTGGCCACATATATAATAATTTATCTATATTTATATCATATTAAAAGTGTTAAGGTCCTTCGTAATGTTGATGGAACTTTTTGCCTTTATTACAAGTCTCTTTTTTACAAAATTGTCATTTATTATTTTTCTTCAATTATTATTTAATTATGTTTATAATATTCAAATGAAGTGTGAACTTTTTCAAATATGCAATTTGTATAGAATTCCAATACCCATTAAAAAGATTTTCCGAATATGAAGTAGGATTCTAAAATCAGTCATATGTATTGAAATTCTAAAGTTATACCAATTTAACAGGGATAAAAACACTAAAGGGACCAATAACAAGAAGCATAAAACAACTTTCAATTATAGTATTATAAAAGTACATTGACTGCAACAACTATCACACAATTTCACAATAAAAATCCTTACAATAAAAACTCTCTGAGTTGCTTAACATCTACATATTTGCTGGACAGAGTCTCCTCCAGATATAAGGGATCTAACTCCGGTAAGTAATTTTTGTTATTTTGTGAAATACAATTATCTTGTCAAAAGAAAATCATAATTTAAAACTTATTTATCATGCATAGCAGAAGAGGGACTCAAAATTAGGAGTTATAAATCATAACAAAATTTTCACTTACAATACCGAGTTAAAAATTATTATCTTCATTTGTATGTTACTCTTTATCTTCTGCAAATAACACAATAGTCTTAATTTTAATATATTCTTTTTAATATTTTTAGAAGGGAAGTCTTAAAATTTTATAAATAGAAGACTGTTATAAAATAAAATACAATACAAAACCAAAATTCTAAATATGAAAAGTTTCTATATAAGAAAAGTTGCTATTTATGAAAATATACTAAAATTGGAAAATATACTAAAATGGAAGGAAAAATTAAACTAAAAAATTCAGCCAACTATCCCTATTTATAGCCACCATGGTTGGTGACACATGGCATTACAAGTCATTAGTCACAAACCATGTTGCCATGTGGCTAAACGTAAGGCTTAGTCACCAAGCCTTATGTTTAGCCACATGGACAAACTCATAGGCTTCCAAATCTTTAAACACATGGCAATATATTATAAAATATTTCCAACAAATTTTAAAAAATCATACAATTTTTTGTTTTTTGCATCTTCCTAAATAAAGGCATAGTGTAGTAAATTTCATCCCACAAATTGCTCTAAAATATCCAACTCTTCCTCATCCTCACTCAAATTCCAAAACACACACACTTCCACTTCAGCAGAAAAAACAGAAAGAAGCAATCTTGTACAGATGGTTCTCATGTAAGTTCTTGCATGTTACTACTATAAATAAATTCACTTTCTTTTGCCCTTATGGGTGTGATACTACTTAGCTCTTCAGCAATTTGCTGTAATACTTTCAATTGTGTGTATGTAACTGACAGTAGACAATCTACTAGTAGTAATGAGTGTTCACTTAGAGGGAGATGTTCGAGTGAGTCTCTGATGAATTGTAATAAAATTAGGAAAAAAGAGCTGGGGTCATCAAAATTTGTGTTAAAATGCTCCAATGATGTTGTATTGGCTAGGAAGTTGAATTTTTCCCTCGGTGGGTATGTGATGGATTGTAATAAAAATAAGGGGGGAAATGTGGGGTCTTCAAGATTCGTGATGAAATGTTCCAATGATGTTGTGGTGAATTGTAATAAAATTAGGAAAACAGATGTGGGGTCTTCAAGATTTGTGATGAAATGTTCAAATGATGTTGTGTTGGGTAGCAACTTGAGTCTTTCTCTAGGTGGGTGTGTGATGAATTGTAAGAAAATTTGGGGGGGAAATATGGGGTCGTCAAGGTTTGTCATGAAATGTTCCAATGATGTTGTGTTGGTGAATGGCAAACCTAGAAATGGAATATCTGCTGAGGGAGTATTGAGGAACTTGAGGTCAATTTCGGAACCAACTGAGGCTTTAGCTTTGTTTAAATCTGTTGCACAGATGCCTAAGGTTGTGCATACTACGGAGACGTGTAATTACATGTTGGAGTATTTGAGGGTTCTTGAAAGGATTGACGATATGGCTGTAGTGTTTGATTTGATGCAAAAACAGATAATTTATAGGAATTTGGATACTTATTTGATTATATTTAAGGGTCTTTATGTAAGGGGAGGGATACGAGAAGCTCCATTTGCTCTTGAAAGGATGAAGAAAGCAGGGTTCGTTTTGAATGCTTACTCGTACAACGGGTTGATACATTTGATTCTTCAAGCAGGGTTTTGGCAGGAAGGTTTAAAGGTATATAGAAGGATGATTTCTGAAAAGCTTAAGCCAAGTCTTAAAACATACTCTGCACTAATGGTCGCGTGTGGTAAAAGAAGGGATACTGAAACGGTCATGAGATTGTTAAGCGAGATGGATGGTTTGGGATTAAGACCTAATGTTTATACTTATACCATTTGCATTAGAGTGCTTGGAAGAGCTGGAAAGATCGATGATGCTTGTGCTATATTAAAGAGAATGGATGATGAAGGTTGTGCTCCGGATGTTGTTACTTACACCGTCCTCATAGATTCTCTTTCTATTGCTGGCAAGCTAGATATTGCTAAAGAAGTCTTTTTCATGATGAAAGCTGGGTCTCATAAACCTGATCGAGTGACTTATATCACTTTGCTAGATAGACTTAGTGATCGCGGTGATTTGGACTCTGTAAGGGACTTCTTGCATAGGATGGAGGCCGATGGTTATAAACCAGATGTCGTCTCTTTTACCATACTTGTTGACGCTTTGTGCAAAGTAGGTAAGGTTAATGAAGCATTTGCTACATTAGATGTAATGAAGGAAAAAGGGATCTTACCGAATCTTCATACATATAATTCATTGATTAGGGGCTTGCTAAGAAAGAATAGAGTTAATGAAGCATTGGAGCTGTTTGATAGCATGGAATCTCTTGGACTTGAGCTTACAGCTTACACGTATATCCTGTTTATTGACTACTACGGGAAATCAGGTGAGCCTGATAAAGCACTTGAAACATTTGAGAAGATGAAAGCTCGTGGAATTGTGCCTAATATTGTTGCTTGCAATGCGTCTTTGTATAGTTTAGCAGAAATGGGAAGGCTTGGAGAGGCGAAAAGTATATTTGATGGAATTAGAGAGAGTGGATATATTCCAAATTCTATCAGCTACAACATGATGATGAAATGCTATAGTAATGCAGGGAAAATTGATGAAGCTATTAAATTACTCTCCGAGATGATAGAAAGTGGCTGTGATCCTGATGTGATTGTAGTCAATTCATTGATTGACATACTTTACAAGGATGGTCGGGCTAGTGAAGCGTGGGCATTATTTTACAGATTGAAGGATATGAAACTGATTCCTACTGTTGTGACCTACAACACTTTACTGGCTGGATTAGGAAAAGAGGGGAAAATTCGAGAGGCCTATGAGTTACTTGATAGCATGGCTCTTCAGGGGTGTGCTCCTAACACAATCACTTACAATACACTTTTAGATAGTCTTTGCAAGAATGGTGAGGTTGATACAGCCTTGACGTTGCTTTATCAAATGACAGGACCAAATTGCATTCCGGATGTTTTCAGTTATAACACTGTAATCTTTGGGTTGGCTAAAGAGGAAAGGGTAACCGAAGCATTTTTGCTATTCCATCAGATGAAGAAGAAAATGTATCCCGACTGTGTAACTGTATATGCTGTTCTACCTATTCTTGTGAAAGATGGCTTAATTGAGGATGCTGTTAAGATTGTGGAGGGTTTTGTTAACCAGGCGTTGAATAGGTCAGAAAGATCCTTTTGGCTGCAACTGATGGAAGGTGTTGTGGGTGAAGCTGAATTAGATCATTCAGTTTCTTTTGCAGAAAAAATTGCTTTGTATCGTATTTGCAGAAATGACTTAATAATAGTTCCTGTTATTAGAGTTCTTTGCAAGCAAAAGAAAGCCCTTGATGCTCATGATCTTTTTGTAAAGTTCAAGAACACATTCGGAATTCGTCCAACACTAAGATCATATTATCCCTTGATTGAAGGACTTCTGAATGTTCATCTTAAAGAATTGGCGTGGCATCTTTTCAAGGAGATGAAAAATGCCGGTTGTGCTCCAGATGTTTATACCTATAATTTGTTTCTTGATGAGCTTGGAAAGTCCGGGCAGGTTGATCAGCTTTTTGAGCTGTATGAGGAGATGCTTCACAGAGGATGTAAGCCTATCGCGATAACTTACAATATTCTCATTTCTGGTTTGGTGAAGTCTAATGAAGTAGATAGAGCAATAGATTTTTACTATGATCTTGTAAGTTTAGGTTTTATACCTACTCCTTGTACATATGGTCCTCTCATAAATGGACTTTTGAAGGCTCAAAATTTCGACAAAGCAAAGGACTTTTTTGAGGAAATGGTGGATTACGGATGCAGACCTAATTCTGCTATCTACAATATACTCATAAATGGGTTCGGCAAAGCAGGTGATCTGAAAGCTGCATGTGATCTCTTCAACAGAATGAATAAAGAAGGAGTTAGACCGGATTTAAAGACGTACACCATTCTTGTAGATTGCTTATGCACTGCAGGGAAGGTCGACGATGCTCTGCACTACTTTGAGGAACTGAAATCAGCTGGTCTTGATCCTGATTTGATATCTTACAACCTTATGATCAACGGTCTTGGAAAATCCGGTAAAATGAAGGAAGCATTGTATCTTCTTGATGAGATGAAAAGCAAAAGAATCACCCCGAACCTTTATACCTATAATACCTTGATACTCAATCTTGGGATTGCTGGAATGTTGGAGGAGGCTGGAAAGATGTATGAAGAACTTCAGCAACTTGGTCTTGAACCTGACGTTTTTACATATAATGCTCTTATTAGAGGCTACAGCAAGTGTGGTGATCCTGATGGTGCTTATGCCATTTATGAGAAGATGATGGTTGGAGGTTGTAGCCCAAATAGTGGGACTTTTGCACAGCTACCTAATTAACGCCAGACTTTTTAGGTTCTTCGAGTGAAGCTTGTGAGAACCAATTCCTGAACCCTGCCTTGTGGCTGCTAAGGTATATACTCATTCCACTATTCCATGAAACTTGCTAGAGAATGTAAATCATTTATGTACTTTTTGAATATTTGAAACATGCTAAGCAAAAAAGTTTTCTCAAGACATAGTTGCTATATTTTCTTGTTCCTTGAATCATCCTGTACCCCCACAGTATTAGTACTGGGTTCATTTGAGCTCAGTACTTTCGGTGCAGATCATAATTTTTTTTTATTTTTTTTGCGACTGATAGTAGATATGAACGCATTTAGCTGCTCTGATGGTCGTTACTCAAGCCGGGTTTCTTCCAAAAACAGGCTCTCTACCTTCCCTAGATAGGGGTCTGGTCTGCGCACACTCTATCCTCCTCAAACCCAGCTTATGGGACTCCACTGTGTTTGTTGTTGTTGTTGTTGTTGTTGAACCCATGATTTTAAAAAAACAATTGAGTTCAATGATAAGAACCTTAAAGCTTGAAGCCATAAAGCGTAAATCCTGGCCGCCTTTGCTGTACCCTGCTCTCAAATTTATTCCCAAAAATATAAGAACCAGTAAATTTGTTTGTTCCCTTTCCATTCTCAGAAAATCAATGTGTCCAATCTAGAAGTTATTATCTTGTCAACAATGACCGTTAACTTGGTTTAAACTTCTAACCTAAATTTCCTGGTTCTTTTCTGCAGGAACTACTTCAGCTAATCGTATGTTTACTAGTTTGAAGCTCTTAGATGTGTTAGCAAGCTCTTTTGGGCGGGTTGTGAAGCTTGAAATCTGTCCTCTGTAAATCTCAAAATGTTGTCTATATAAAGTGTTAATATTTATTTGTTGTAGGATTATACTTGTGCATCGTGTAAGAATGAGTGAGTAGTTTTAGCAATAGCTGTAGGTATATCTCTTATGCTAGGTCAGACCTAACTGTACATATTCAATCAATGTTGAGGCAAAACTCACTCTTAAAATTTTGTTTTGTTATTCAATTTGCCAAGAATGTTGAGATTTCTTTACATTGTGTTATTGTTTTTCTGTTCAATGTTTTACCTGTAGCCAGCCGAGGTTTTTGTGGAAACATCTCTATCTTCGTAAGGTAGGGATAACGTCTGCGTACACAACACCGTCTCAGGCTCCATTTGTAGGATTACATTGGGTACGTTGTTGTTTTGCTCATGAACCTTGGATGCAATCATTAAAAGACCTTCCGGTCTTAAAAAGGTAACTGATTGTGCATTATAGAAGAGCTTCACGTCTAACATTTTGGATGGTTTTTATGCTTTGTTTCATAATGTATTGTATTATGTCGACGAATATAACATTTAGATAGATTATATTGTTTTTGGTCATTACATAATGCCACACATGAGCAATTTGAAGGACAGACCTATAAGAAAAGTATGGCATGAGGTAGAACTATTAGAAGAGGTAGGAGAAAGGAAAATAATAGAATTATTAGATAATAAGCAAAGATAACATGAGAAAGAAAAAGGTAACAATGCGCGATCACACCAAATCGGTTGTTATATAAAATAGACTTTATGTTTGATATGTTAACGGTTAATTTAATGATACGATATTCCAACGATCATGAGTATTAAGTTATAAGGAATTAAATATTTTTCTTCCACTATAATTTAAATTTTTTTTTACTAGATATTTAATTTTTAAGACCCAAATTTTAAGTCTCATCCTGATTATTTTTTTTCACTCATATGATCTAATAGAGGGGCCAAACAATTTAAAAATAAAGAATATAGTGCAATTTTCCAAAAAGGTGTATACATTAAAGAATCGTTTGGTATACGGGATGGGATAAGCAGGAATATCCCATTGGACTATTTTATTATATTTTCAATACGAGATAATAGTCCCACTATTTTAGTACAAAGAATGGGAGAGAATAGTCCTAGATTAGCTAATATCTCATACTAAACAGAAATAAAGTTAATTTTAAATTTTATTTCGAGATTATTATACTTATTGCAGGTATCAAATGAACTTCAATGATGCATACTGGTCTTAATTTACATTCAACTTTTGATTTATACATATTCTTCCTCAAACTCCATTTCTAGGCTTTATTCTTTTTCCTAAGAAAAAAAGTCTCGTAAATCCTTGGATATACATCATCAATAGGAAGCCTGTTTTCAATAAACCCTTAGCTCAACAAAAAAATTTGTGAACCCTTGATTAACAACCACTAGATACCCATTATAATCAACTAGTTATTATTAGTTTTAGCACTTGTTGCTAATTACATAGGTAATAGATACCAAAACAACAGGAAAATAAGTAATAACCACCAAAAGTTAGTGGTACGATGAAGTGGTAAATACTCTTCTATCATTAATCAAAATTCCCAAGTTCTATTCTTGAATATGAAGTCCTCTTTGATACGAAAGTACTATGCGTCAGATTTCGAATCAGTGGGGCCCCACTTATCGAGCACGGGGTAAAACAAACATCAAATTGGAAATTCAGAATTTGAAATAAACTTGAATTATAAGTTAATATATAAAAAAATCAACTGTAATTAACAAAAGAAAACGTTTATTTATATACAAAGTAACTTTCTCAATCTATATAGCAATTCATTGATTTAAAATTACAACTTGTAATCCTGCGTTATGACAAAATGCAAGAACACTCAAAACATTCCAAATCCTACAGCTATTCACATGATACTTATATCAGAATCAATGTAGTCCCAACTTTCTTTACTGCATTTTGCCCACTGCCAAAAATCTTTACTATAAAAATGAGTTACAAGACCTCTTTTTCAAGTTTTAATACAGCCATGAATGCTTCCTGAGGTACATCAACTTTACCAATAGCTTTCATTCTTTTCTTTCCTTCAGCCTGAAGAAAAAATACAGGAAATAAATCATTATGCATAATCAGAGCGGGACTTCTTTGGGGAAAAAAAACTTGAATCAGTATGTTTTCCTGAAGGAGTCGTTATTTTCTATTAGGAGACGCGTCGCTATCCCCAGTTTACATACAACAACAATAACATATTCAATGTAATTCCACAAGTACCTCGTAGAGATATAAAGGTTGTTTCTGATAGACTAAAAGCTTAAAAAAGCATTTCAAAGTTGTTTGAGAAAGGGAATACCAAAATGAAGCAATACCACCAAGAAGTAAACAAAACTACCATAAGCAATATGAGTACATAAGCATAGTTTACCTGCAATTATTTAACAGCACATTATTGAACAGTAAGTTTGGATACCGTCTCATATTACTTCCTCCTTTTCAATGTGAGTGTCTTAGTTTGACTAGACACGGAGTTTAAGAAAGGAATGGAGACTATTGATTTGTGTGGCTTTAAACTAAATAGGTGTATAATGCGCCAAAATGCCCTTTGAATCTTGTGATCCTAAAAATGCTATGTAGAATGTAGGAATTAGAGAGCTGCCGAGCAATGGAAGTAAGATACCTAGATTGAAACATTGGGAGTAATAGATAAGGGAAGAGTGATCAATATGGCATGTTGGTAAGTACTCTTGCACCTCAAAAGTTCACAGCTTTCCTCAAAATAAAAGATTCTCAAGTAACTAACAGAGCAGACCAAAACTGCAGGCTAGGTACTGGATTCAGACTATACTACTTTTTAAAGATTTGCTAAAGAGAGAAAGGTAAGAATAGAAATACAAGCTATAAGACGATGCAGCACCAGAAGGCAGAAGGGAGAAGGTGAATCGTAAAGGAAAAAAACACGAAATGGAGGAAGAAAGAACAGTAGGACCCAATTTATATATGCCAGAATATGCCCTAGGATTGACCTGTATATGCCAGATACTATGGTCTGAAGCAGAAGTCACGTAAAATGGAATCATCAAACACATGGAAAACTAAGAACAGTTGGATAGGCTCTCAATCCTTAAACGAAACTCAAGCCTTGTGGAAATAATTAGAAACTGAAAATGGAGAAACTTCAGTGAAACCATAAACAGAACACGGCACTTCGGTCATCGAGGTAGTTGGAGAGGTCCAAGACTGAGATAGGTAGCCTTGAAGAGTCAATTCAAAGAAGGTTGTAGGAAAATTCTGGTCAAACATGCTCACAAGTGTCGGTTCATGAGATGTGTGGTGCCTGAATGTTCGAATATGTGCACCGGCCGGTGAGTGAGACGTCTGATGGGGCCATGGAACGCCCTCGCATCCTGGGAATATATCAAGCAGTATGGTGGTGCTGGTTGATGCACAACATTTGGAGAAAAGGAAGCCCGGGTATCCCTAGGGGACTGCCAATAAACGGAAGATCGGACTGATGCAGCATCAATAGAAAATGACTCTTCTATGAAACCAGGCTAGTAATTTCTCACCAAAACTGTGATACCATGAGATAAATAAAGGAAATGAGGGCAAAGATTAAGAGAATGTTTAACAATAATCTGAATCTTCTATAATTGTTCATAATGTAAGCTTATCTATGCAATCTAAGAGAATACTAAACCTATTTGAAGCTTCAACATCTGTAATTTAAAACCATATTCTACAAGTGTTACTCCTAGGGTATAAGACTAACTCCAAAAGATGCCACATAATTTCTAGTTTTGGGTAGTATAACAAAACAAAATGTATTGCACAACTACCAAAATGTGGAGAACATCATGTTGCAAATAATTTGATTTTTTCACAGCTAAGCATGAAACTAATAACAGCACAAGAAATTATATTTTAAGGAATCAAGTTTAACCATCCATTACGAGTAACTGTAATTAACAAGGATATCCCACAAGGCATCTGTTTCGGGGAACAGGGGTGCAAGGTACCTGTTTCTTGAGCAGTTTCTTTTTTCTCGAGATGTCACCACCTACATGAATGAAGATGGAATGTAAAACAAATTAAGAGATTATACACAGGTAACATAAGCATCATAAATTCTAGATTCTCTAAATTCTAGCAAGGGACTGATATGTAAAATTGTATATCACACTGTTAATATCATCTAGTAATCTTACCATAGCACTTGGCAAGAACATCCTTCCTGATAGCAGATATAGCCTCGCTGGCAATAACTTTTGAGCCAATGGTCGCCTGTCATGACAAATTAAGCATTCAATAAAACTAATATCCATGACAGGTAATAGCATTCACTATAACACATAGCACGTTGTATTAAATTACAGACAACTTTGCTCCATAACGTGCCTAATTTTAGGTCATGGAAAATATATTTATGGTCTATTAAAGCACAGGACGTGTCTTTTAAAAAGTCTGCTGTTCATACAAAAATCTCCATTAATTAATGTTATGCTATCTGAAAGTACCCATTCAAACAAGCACATATCCTTTGCAACACATAAATCATATATAAGTCTGAAAAAACAATGCAGCACTCATGTTAAGAGATAATTGACTGCTCTCTAAATAACCGAATAAAACAGGGAGCGGGAGGAAGAAATTGACCTGTTAGTGGGACTGCAAGATGAAAGATTGCATCAACTTAAATTTAAATCTCTCAAAAGATAGATAACTATTTCAAATGTATAGTATATTCTACTATCAATAAAAACACTCTTTCCAGGCATAGGATAATTCAGCGTAAGCTCAAAATAGAAACGAAAAAAGAAAGAAAGAAAATAGAGTTTGTAGCCCATGCAAAACCCTTCACTAAAAAGAATGAAGACACCCATGAAATCAGATTGATCTGAAATATATACCATTTAATGACGCACTACTCGAGAGCAAGATTCATACTAATTTATTACACATTACTCTTAGAATTCACTTAAATACTTTACGAAACAACCAGGAAAGAGCAACATGAAATCAAGAATTAACTCAATTCACATTTGACAGTAGTAGGAACCTAATTAAAGTATGTAAGACTTTTTCCTTAAGAAGAATCAAAGCAAAAAAAGTATAGCAATGATATACTACCAATTCATATCATTTGATGAGAAACCACCAAGAGTAAATGAGAAAATCTTTTCCTCTTTGAATGGGGGAAAAATGTGAAATATGAGAACTCTAATAAAAATTCCATTATTACAAAAAGGATAAAGATGACCAGCTTAAAAAGGAGATGTACTACCTGGATTGGAACTTTAAACATTTGTCTGGGTATTAGTTCTTTTAGCTTTTGGGTTAAAGCCCTTCCCACCGAATATGCCTGAAGAAAAAAGAAAGGCAAATGTTACATCATACCTGTGCCAAGGCAATAATTTGTCTCAAATAAGACGGAAAAATTTCAGACTGGTAAATTAAGTAGAAAGTCGAATACCTGCAAAGTGTAGATGCAATGACTAATTGTTTTTATTTTTGCAGAACGGTTGAAGATTTAAATAAGCGGTCACAGAGACTATAGGAGGAAATGATTTGGATTCCATCAATAACTAAGAACAGAAAAAAACAATAAACAATTGCCTATCAGTCTATTTTTCAGGTACCTACCTAGTGAATCCTCATGTGGAAGACGAAAGTTATATTCTGTTAACCTATATTCATGAGGTATGCATGTGCTGAGTTTAGTGCAGCAAACTGTAGCTGACAATGGATGAATTTAGTTTTTACATCATTTCCATGAGAAAAAGCTCCAACTCTTGTCACGAAGAAAATTCAACACCGTCAACTACTGTCAAGCAAAAATGCACCAGAAGAACTTTATGCAGTAGTTTCATTTCTTTTTACATGAATTCCTCTCCATTTTTAAGCACAAACACATGTTACTAGGTCCTTCCTTACCTTGTCTTTATGTACAATTGTTGCCAAGGGTTCGACACGATCACCATTAATGAGAATATCAAGCTTTATCAAATCACTTTCTGTATACCTGGCAGGCACAATAGAGTGCACATCTCATAAGCAAGTTATCTGCAATTCATGAACTAAAACACCAATAATCTTTATTGATGCAAAAAAAAATATGCATCCAGATATTCCATTAACTTAACAGCAGTGGATCAAGCTAAATATTTAAATTAACAGTGAGCACTCATGAACAAAAATACCAACATAAAATTCAGAACATCAAGCTAATGTGTGCCTTTGACATACACAGCAGAAATAGTGTGAGCTCTCTTCAGATAGACCTACCATGAAGGTCAAATGTAAAAGAATTTATAACTTTAATGTGACGACGCAGAGTGTCAAAAGTCTTTGACCTGCTGTATAGCTATAAGGTTTAGGATGTTGAGTCAAAGTCATGATACAAAAAAAAAAAAAAAAGAGGCAAATTTTACCACACGGCATCTGTTGCTTCTGCCCTATTATGCCACGGCCAGCGAAAACTCTCAACTAGAATATCTAACTACCAATAAAAAATTTACAATTTTCTCATGCAATAACAATAGGGGTCTTCTTTCTGCAGCAAGATCATTTGGTTTAGCTTAACAAATTTTTTTACGCAAAAGAAGTTTTATGTGGAAAGAGATTTCATAGTGTTCTCCTTTATCATGTAGAACTTCTTCTGTTCCTCAGATATAAGAGGAAGTGGATAGGTACAAGAGAACGTGAATACAAATTTGTCTCCCTTACCAAGGAAAAAATTACCAAATCAACTTC
>JBDJHY010000087.1:5764952-5776567 GCA_039654485.1 Withania somnifera
ACCCCTTCCTAAACTCCAGCTAAGCGATTTCACTGGGTATGTTGATGTTGTTGTAAGCAATTAATATTTATCAAGAAATTAACTATAATTACCAAATAAGTTAGCTGATTATATAAACAATCTTTTTGTACCTTTAGGGGCCATGCGGTACATGGGATAAGGATAACATAGAATAAAATTTGGGATTGACTTTATTGCATGTATGAATTGAGATATTAGCTGATATTGAAATTATTTTATTCCATCATTTGGAACAAAATGGTGGAACTTATTATCCCATGAAAACGGTGGAATAAAATAATCCTATTAATATCCCAACCCATGGAAGTCCTTACTTATCCCATCCTGCATACAGAACGACCCCTAATACGCATGATAGGATTGTATATAAATTTATACCGTCAACAAAATGTATTACAAAATTTTGTCTTGTGCTTAATCATAGGAATTTGGGATTATTTTATCACATCTCGTGATAATTAGTCTCAAAACTATAATTTAAAAATAATTTAGTCCACATACTAAATGATCCCGACCATGATACATGTCTTGATACACGTGATAAGGTGAGCTATAAATTTATAGTGACGCACCTAGACTAAATCCACAAAATACCTGCCAGCTCCCAACAGCTAACTTGTATTAGGTAATTCTATCCACCAACGTTAGATCAAATGAGAAGAATCACCTGATATTTTTATCTCCGCTGAGATTCAATCCAGACTCCTTTGACCTCATGCTTTAACCCACGTCCCACTTCGTTGACCACTAGTCCACATTTTTTTAGTGCAAAATGCATTATAAATGGTGCTTAATCGCGGTATATTCCACCCTTTATCACATCCAAAATAAGATTATTTTATCTTTATCTCCAAAGTTGGATATCAAACGATCCTTAGTACGATACAACTCAAACTCAATAAAAAGAGAGAGAGAGGAAGAGAGAGAGAAATGGGACCTTTAAGAGACGGTCTTTTCCAGCACGTGCAATGAGTTGAAGGTCAGTAGTAGCAGCTGTTTGGCAATGCACAAGCAATCTCCTACTCCTCCTCCGCTGCCGCTGTTGTTGCCTTATGGTCTTAGGTCCATTGCTGCTTTTGCTTTTCAAGTACAAATTTGTAGCAAAATGGAAGCAATTTTGCTGCTGAGTTTTAGGATTTTGGTATTGATGAGTGAATTTGGGGCAGCAAAAATTTGTACAGGCCATTTTCGAATGCCACACTCTTACTATTTTTGCCTCTATGTTTTTTTGTCTCTGCTTTTTCAGCCACGAGATGAAACGATCGGGCAATGAAGGAATTTGCCCTTTTATCTCCCTTCACACCATACATTAAGGATAGATTACATTTTGTGATACATGTTTGTATGTAATCACATATTTTAAGATTTAACATATGTATTTGAAGGGTTGGTTGAATTATATATCCTACTTTTTTATATATTTTTTGAAAAAGTTTCTTGAATAATGTAACACACCTAGTTAATGTATCTCCACTATCTATGTCTATTAAGCATAAAAAAAATTAAATATAATTTTAAAAGTAAGTGGTACGAGGAATAAGTATCCCAATTTATGAAAATCGTGATGCATTTTTGTAGATAAGTAACATTTTAGATATATATAAATACATATTGAGATATTTAGATATATGATTAGATATATAATGTAATATGTAGTCATAATACATTATAGAGAAATAACTTTTGGATATATGCAGATTATGTTAAGCCGTCAGATTCATGGTTAAAATGCATGGATACATAATTCAGTCATGATACATCACATAATTATAAAATATATCGTGTGTATCTGTGTGCATTTTGTAATATATATTACATTAAACAAGTGGTATATTATGTATTAATTTAACGTAATGAAAAATAAGTAAATATGATAAAGAAATTTCGAAATTTATGTGATTTATCCTATTTAATAAGTCAAAAACTTTAGATGAAATTGATATTTTATCTATAAGGTTGAACAATATATGAGCAAAATTAAACTCAATTTTAATATTATTTAAGGATAATTTTTCATGGACTATATTTCACATTTTTCTTTTTAAAAATATGAATAAAGTCTAAATGATAGCCTATAGTGATCATTTTGTAGAGTGCCAACTTGGGCTTCTCGAGGAAATGGGCCCTTATCTTCTTGTAAGGAAAAAATATTTTGAAATCAAGTCTACAATCTCATCATCTCAATAAATCATGTTGGTTTGTCAAAATTATAAAAATTTCAGACTTTTTTCTAAATACTTCTATTGATATATTCTCAACCCGTTACAAAATATATATGTGAATATATAATGTATTTATGACTTTATGCAAAAGTAGCCGATGTAAAATATATGTTGATACATACGGGACAATATATCTGTGCCGTGAAATCTGAAACTTGTTGAAATTTTTAAAGATTCGATATTGATTGATATTAATATTTAAAGGATTGAGATTTTTGTAATTTGTCCCCCTTTTTGGAATGTAAATGGGGCTGCAAATAGAAAATAGAACATGGGCCTGAAAACAGAGTAGGTATGGGCCTCTATCTCTGTAATGTAAATGGACCTGAAAATAGAGGGGTACTTGGGCCTCTATCTCAAGTTGCTGGTATTTGGAACAAACTTTCTCGGGAAACTAAGCCCAGGGTTCCTAAAGTGGTTGATTTTGAATTTTGTTCTCTCCCCTCCCCCCCCCCCCAGCGGCTCCCCAAAATGTATTTGTCTTGACTTTTTGTCCCCGCTTAATAAATTTTTGTCCATAAGGCAAACGTTCATGATATTTCAAGGCATGAATCTGCACAATTGACAAGAAGTTTTGTCTTATAAACAAGCGTTAGAACGTCTGCCCTATGTGCAACATATCTAAGTTCTAATTCTTACCCATAAGATAGACATTCATGACATTTCAAAATAATGAACCTGCACAATTGACTACAAGTTCTACTTCATGGGCAAGAATTAGAACATCTGTCATATGGGCAACAATTATTAAGTGATGTCAAAAAATCAAAATCACTCCTCATGAAGGTCATATTTATAAGATAGAAAAAATTACGAGGGACAAAATATGACAATCAACTCATTTTAGAATTATTTTTGAACTTAACCCAAACATTATATTCTATCGCATGCTTTGTTTTCTCTTGTGAACAGAATCCATACATAGTGAACTATTTAATTATACATAATATATTTTACTCTATCAATCGAACTTCAATACAAATATCGAGAAGGAAGAACAAAAAGTTGGACTTAATTAGTGCAACTTGGCACATAAACACTATCACATGAGCATTTACAGCACAACATTGACCAAAACCATCTTTGTAGTTAAACTTTTCTTGTTCATTTAATTAAGTTGTTAAATGTGAAAAGGAAATAAAATATAATTTGGGTGTTGACGTTTTCATGCATTAAAGATGCATGCCAACATACAACCTTTTATTTTTAAAAAAATAATAATTTATTACCCAACAAGACAACTTGTCTAATGTGATATTGTAACTACCACACTGAAATAATTCGAATTTAATGAGATGAATGAGATGAATGAGTTTTAGTTTAAAATATAAATGTAAAAAAAAAAAAAAGGAGTTATGAGGAGCACTCTTTCTTTTACTGGTAAAATATATAAAAGTTACTTATGTGGTAAATTATATTAAACACATTATTATAAGTCAAGTATTCTGCATACGATTAGTTTTTCGAAATAATGTTCCATGCAATTTTTTTCATACGTAATTGTTATAAACTATATTAATAAAACAATAAAGATAGACTGAAACTAGATTAGGACGTGACTAATTCACTGTTTTTAGGATAATATTAGTTCCCACTATAAACTTTGTATGGATTAGCGATGCTAATTTACCTCCAGAATTTCCTAATCACCATGAACATTATCTTGAAGTTTTTGAGAATGAAAGGAAAAACAAGATTAAGAAGTTCACCATAATTTCTGAAAAAATCAAAAAATAATTAATTGGTTAACTGTTCTTAATCACACACGTGCTCGTGCTAAGTGCTTAGTCTTTGATTGTAAATATAATTATCAACAATTATATTGAACCAACCCAAATACTAGCATGACTTAGCTTAAGCCAAGGCTCATTCCATCTTTTCTTATTTACTTACTAAGGAAAAACATTTAAATAAAGCAAGTGAAACCTCTCTAAACTTTCCATGTGGACTTACATTAACTCCAACAATTGAAAACTAAATTCAACAGTAATACATACCGAGGATCGCGATACACACGGAGGATCAGATACATAATTTGGACACATTACATAACTCAAATAATCCTCCAGAACATATAGATATGTGTTAAATCGTTCAGATACATGGTTAGACATGTTATATATTATGTAGTCGCGATGCATGTAATGTATAATGAGTTATGCATAATGCACAAGTTATATATAACAAAATCCTTTGTATGTATCGCGCCTAAAAATGGTGTATCCCATAATTTTTTAAAAATAATAAAATAAAGTATAAATATAATAAAAATATTTAATTAATTATATAATTTGTCCTTACTTCTAATTAGCTATACAAAAACGTCATGCTTATACATAAATTGACATCATCTAATACAACAAAACAAATAAATTATGATTTTGTTTTTCTTTTATATTAAGCTTATTATAAAACAGATACACTAACTGTAGTTTTACTGGTTGTAATGATGGGGTAATATATAATAACAATAATATATATTATTATCATAATAATAATAAAAAAAATCTAATATTAAATGCATAATAAATAAATAAGTTGTTGTTACTGCTTACACAGGGGATGTTCCCCTAATTATTTTTTAAATTTAGAAGGTTTGACTGTAATTTGATTATTATTATTTGAAAACAACCATTAAAGAATTTGATGGGATTATTGAGATTTTTTATTATTAATCGAAATAAGCAGAGGCGGATATATAATTTATTAGAACAGATTAATCAGGAGGTCACATATTTAAATCTTAAAAATAATTTGTTTTAGAAATATAAAATACGATCGCATATAGAGACTCTTGTGGTCAAATCCTTTTTCAAACCCCGTTCTTTTTTTGTTCTATTCATTCAATGAATCATGGGCGACTCCCTCAAGTTGCATATATTGTGTACGGTTAGTCAACATGGCCAATTTAAAAAAACAAACAAAAATACCTCACACAATCTTTAACCAACATCAAGAGTCTACATACTCAACAACTATCTGTTTACTAACAATGACATAATAATGGTGAACAAAGCAACCAAAAAAATAATAATATAGGTATATTTACACTTTCTATGCAAACCATTTTTTTCACACCCAATCTAAAGAAATTATAGTCATACATTTGAACAAGTCCAAACATTATGTTGTGACTTGTTGAAATTTGTTACATCAAACCACGTTTCTAGTTCTGGACGGGATATTGTAAGTGACAGAGGAGTGATCTTGCTATCAACATCATTTGTTTGTTGATCCAATTCATGTTTCAAGAAAAAAAAGTTTGTTTCACTTTCTTAGATTTGAAGTGATAGAGTAGCCTTGAAACTGCGATCCATTCAGATTTTAAGTGACAAAGAGACCTTGCTGGCACGATCCACTGAGATACTAAGTGAATGACTTATCTTGCTTACAGGACCAATTGAGATTCAGCTCTTTGTTACTCCAATTCGTTTTCTGTTCTCCTTGTCACGTAGTTAAAGTAGTTAGATGCGGCTCTACCTACTGTATAAGGATAGAATAGAAAAGGGAATGCAACAAGAAATGGTTAGTTTGGTATACAAAGACTGCTGATTTCAAGAACTGATATTTTCTTAAGAGCATGGGATCTTCTTTCTTGTTATTCATTGTCACCCTTTTCTTATCTTGTTTACTTGTAAATTGTGGTCCTCTTTCTTTTCATCCATTAACTCCAAATTTCACTGCTTCATTTTTCAAATTCGTTGATACTTCTGGAGCTTTCTTGTCATCACCAAATGGAACTTTCAAAGCTGCAATTACTAACATAAAGTCCCAAGAAAGAACCTATTACTTTGTCATCATTCACTCAGAATCACATGTAGTTGTTTGGTCAGCTAATCGCAATTCGCCTGTCTCTGATTCAGGTGAGTTGCGCTTATCTGTTGATGGCCTTGCTCTTTTTGATGATTCAGGTGATCCCATTTGGTCAACAAAGCCATTTCATTCGCGTACTAGTAGTTCTGTTACTTCTCTGCAGCTTCTTGAATCAGGAAACTTGATACTGGTTGATGCTTTTAATAGTAGTGTGTGGGAAAGTTTTGATTTTCCGACAGATACAATCGTTGTAGGCCAACGATTGCCTGTTAACAAATCGTTGGTTAGTTCAGAGGAAGAAGATGAACTTGCTGAAGGCGACTATGAACTCGTGGTGGAAGAGAATGATGCAGTATTACGGTGGAATGAAATGACTTACTGGAAGTTAATTATGGAAACTAAGGCTAATAAAGATACAAATACTCCAGTGGAGTATATGACGATCAAGAGCAACGGGTTGTTCCTTTGGGGGGCTAATGGAACAAAGATAGTAATACAGGTGGTTTTGGAAGAGCTGAAATCTCCTGATTTTAGGATTGCTAAATTGGAAGAGAATGGACATTTCAGCGTAAAACGATTTAGTAAAGGAAATTGGATGTCTGAATTTGATACTCCTTCTGATAGTTGTCGTGTTGCTTTCACTTGCAAGAAGCTTGGAGTGTGTGAGAAAGGAAGATGTTCTTGCCCAACTGGATTTCGTATTAGGTCTGAGGTAAATGGTAGTTGTGCTCCAACTGATAGAAATTTGTTTATGCCAGCTTCTTGTAATGCATCTTTGAATCTGAATGTTACTGAATTGGGAAATCGTGCTTCCTACTTGAAGCTGGAGAATAGTATGGACTATTTTGCTAATGATTTTACTGAGCCTGTGATGCATGGTGTTAACTTATCTGTTTGTCAAGATCTTTGTTCTAAAAACTGTTCTTGCTTGAGCATTTTTCATGATCATTCGTCAGGGTCATGTTATACGGTTGAAAATTTTCTTGGTTCGATTTTTAGAGGCTCGGATTCTGATAGTGGAAGAGGTAGATTGGGATACGTTAAGGTCATTTCTGATCCGTCCTCATTTGATCCAAATGAAAACTCAAGTGACAAGAGGTCCAGATTCCCTGTCTTTGCTATGGTTTTACTTCCTTCTTCTGGGGTTCTCCTCATCATTGTGATGATGGCTGGGATAATATGGTTGATGAGAAGAAAAAGATTGATGCAGATTTTAGGAAAAGAGTTTGGTCGCGTGGATTCTGCTTCGTCTGCTGAGCTTGATAACATTTCCATATTGGGGTTGCCTGTGAAATTTGACCATGAGGAGCTTCGGGTAGCCACGGGATGTTTTGGAACTCCAATTGGTACTGGTGGATTTGGAACAGTATATAAAGGTACTCTATCTGATGGAGCAGTTGTTGCTGTCAAGAAGATGAATGCTCTCGGGGCTCACGGGAAGAGGGAGTTTTGCACTGAGATCGCGATTATTGGGAGAGTTCACCATGTTAATTTGGTCAGTTTGAAAGGATATTGTGCACATAGGGGACAAAGGTTTCTGGTGTATGAGTATATGAATCGAGGCTCATTGGATCGTACCCTTTTTGGAAACGGACCTGTCTTAGAGTGGCATACCAGATTTGAGATCGCGCTTGGAACGGCACGTGGGCTTGCTTACCTGCACGGTGGTTGTGAGCAGAAGATCATACATTGTGATGTGAAGCCAGAGAACATACTCCTCCATGACAACCTTCAGGTAAAAATATCAGATTTCGGGCTTTCCAAGCTTCTTAATTCTGAGCAGTCTAGTTGGTTTACCACGATGAGAGGAACTCGAGGCTACTTAGCCCCCGAATGGCTGACTAGCTCAGCCATAACAGAGAAATCAGATGTCTACAGCTACGGAATGGTTTTACTAGAAATAGTACGAGGGAAGAAGAACTCCTCGCTCCAACCACTGAATGACACCACTTCTCAAAGCGAAAGTAGTGAGAGGAATAAGCTCTCTCCATCATCTCTTGGCTCAGAAAATCTGCCAATCTACTTCCCATTATTTGCATTGGAAATGCATGAGCAGAAAAAGTACCTGGAGCTTGTGGATCCACGTGTTCTGGGGCATGTCAAAAGTGTGGAAGTCGAGAAGCTAGTACGTGTGGCTTTGTGTTGTTTGCATGAAGACCCTACTCTGAGACCAACAATGGCCAGTGTTGTTGGCATGTTAGAAGGTGTGCTGCCTTTGGCTACGCCACAGGTTCAATCACTCAATTTTCTACGATTTTATGGTCGTAGATTCACCGTAGCATCGATGATCGATGGGGATCAAGAGGTTAATGTGTTTGAGTTACACCAACAAGACAGGAACTTTAGCAGTGCTACTATTAGTTCTTCCAATTCCTTCTCTTATATGTCTTCACAACAAGTCTCAGGTCCAAGATAGAACTAGTAAATCTTATGTTGCTCGAGCCTTTCAAAAATGTTGTCACATTCATGTCTGATCCTCCAAATTGCGTAGCTTCGGAAGAATCTGACACACTTTTCACGATATTTTTGGAGAGCCCAAACAACATAGAGTAAATCTGTTGTTTAGTTTCAATATGTTATGTCATACTTCACTACTATAGCTCTATTTGAAAACTCTAGTTGTAATATGATGTTTGCACCTCTTCTTTGAGGCAGTGAAAAGGGTACAAATAGAAGTTTGTAATCTATACAATTTCTTGTACATATTATATCAAACTTAAGAGCAGTTTATTTTTTTATCATTTGGTTACAGAAAAGTTGCTGGTTTTCATGGGGGATATTTAGATGCTTATGAGTCTGAATCACTCATAAAAGTTGTTCAGACTCTTTAAAAAAATGAAGCTTTTAACATGGGGTGTGAGTCGTGTTACAACATTTTTGGGAGTCGGAACAACACGAATTCAAAGGGTTTAGTGAAATCACCCTGTTCATGTTGGAAGTCCGTTAAAATCGAAGGCAAATATGTAAACACTTCTTCTTAACAAATGATAGGTAACACACTTCTTCAACTTCCCTTAATCTATAAGTCATTCCAAATACAATCAAAAGAGGAACTAAGCATTAATTTTCGTCGTCGAACACAGTAACTACAAATACTTACCAAAAAGGATTTCCTTTACTGTACATTTGATCAAAATCTTCATGTTCACTCAATTCAACTAGAGAGTGACCAAAAGGAAGGGAATAGAAAAAATGATATACATAGCTTGCCTAGCC
This sequence comes from Withania somnifera, assembly GCA_039654485.1. NCBI lineage: Eukaryota > Viridiplantae > Streptophyta > Magnoliopsida > Solanales > Solanaceae > Withania > Withania somnifera. Next base: position 5,774,225 of record JBDJHY010000087.1, read on the forward strand.
AAGGCGGGAAAAGGGATAAAATGAATTTGGGCATCAATAACTTCATTAGACCAGTCATTCACACTTTGCCAATGGCCAAGATCTCCACAAAAACCAGTCATCATATAATCAACAAGGGCGTTAACCGATGTCAACTAGTTCTTGTCTCTTCTTGTTTCTCACTTGCCCGTCACCATAAGCTTATGTACATGATATTTCCATGCTCCTTACCCTTTGTCAACTTTAAAGATTCTACTTATAAAATCTCTAAATCTTTTAGAGTAGAGCTTTGGATCAACAGCAGATATCGAAGTGGGATCCACCTGTAATGACTTGTATGCATGTTCCAGCCTTTTGCTGATATCATAATCTTGAAGAATGTCAATGATGCCCAAGCAAAGGATAGCATTGTTGGTCTCACAGCCACCCTGTCCCGAAGTTGACTCACTCCCACTCCTTGTTACGCACATCGCCCTTGCAGGCACATTTGCAGCTGACCTTATTGGAGAATTCCTGAGACATCACAAGAGTCAAGGTTGAAGTTTATAACATTCGTGAAATTTTTTAAAAAGGTTTTCTTCGCATTGTTACTTCAAGATTGAAAAAAATGAATTCATAGGACATGATAAAATCCACATGCAAGGTGTTGATCAAGCTTAGAAGATTAACTACACGGTGGGACATAGAAATCAAACGACAATATATTAACTGCTCTAATAAAGGTAGAAATCTATGGTAAGAGTCGCACAAGCAGCAGTTTATATTCAAGAAGTGGTCAATAAAGGTTCCAAATTAGCAGTCTTTGCTATACATGCTTTTTTTATAAAAACTATAACCTCAAATGGTAATACAAGACCTTATGTTATATATGTGGAAGCTACTTATGTTATATATGTGGAAGCTATCTGTACAACTTAGAGAGGTTATCTGTAAAACAAAATCCCAAGTCACCTAATTACTTGAACAGTTCAAGCACCAAGTAGCTAAAAACTTGACACACATTTTTACAAGCATCCATAGCAGCAGTTAAGGAACAAAGGTCAGTCTTAATGGTTCCTAAATTGTTCAAGGATCCTTAATAGGTGCTCTTTTTACAAGTAATTGTTCAAGGATCTTAAGTAGGTGCATTATGATGAGCAAATGTCTTTTTAGTACCAAAAGTGTGTTTGCATGCGCAAGAAAGAGAAGGCGATGAATGACTACTGCAACTGCTTGAATATATCCGTGTATGAAGCACATAATGAGAATGGAAATTCTCAAGAACAAGAAAAACATATAGCGAGAATGGAAGTAAATTAACTTGAATAAAATTCCACATTGCTGAGGTAGGTCTCTGCAAGCATATTTCATATTTGTTCCTTTACGCTGGTCAAGCATGAAGAGAAGAATTAGAAACTACAGCTGAACACTTCTTGGAAGCGAAGTGCCCTTTGGTATCGGAATACGGCATGCCTAGCCAGTCTTCAGATTTCCACACTATTCAATCTTTTATTAGTTGGAAAAGATTGAGATAACACCTTTCAGGAAACACAGAAGAAGAGCATAGAGGGCATACCTTTTCTCCATGATCTGTCCCTTATCAGGACTTTCTGCATCACATAAGCAATAATCTTGAGCATCATCTTTGCCTAACAATATATCAGTGAGTATTCTCAAGAGTCATACGACCAAATCGCACAAAATGTGTATTATGAAGCAGAAAAAATATGCAATAATGGCAATATGGATGTACAAAGATTTCCAGAGCTGTTACCCGAAGGTGAGATAATCATCTCGCTATTGTTGCTATAATTGCAGATATGAACACCAATCAAAAGACTGTAATCCATGATATTCTCAGCTTCCAGAAACTGACAATCTATATCAATTTGTCTGAGAACCACAAGAATAAAGTCAGGTCGTTCTATGAATAAAAAGACAACAAAAGAAAATCGGACAAAACTATTAATCACCTTATAAACTCTTTATACCGAGATTGTCTCAATTGAAAGATAAAGTTGAGATCGAGGTCTTTAAACGTGGTAGTCTCATCAGCCTCTCCTCCTGGCTTATCGATTGTACGGCCATGAGAGGATCCCTTTAAATCAAAGCGCCTATGGATCACGCGTTCAGAGTAGAACAGGTTCCCCATAACAACAAAACGTATCTGGTTTATGCATTGAATAAGAGAATGTAAGAACTCCTAGAGAAATAACTGCATAAGGAACTTTACGTGATCTTCTTGGAAATCCAGATATTTCATAGCATAAAAGGATTGCAAACATACCTTCTGACATCCAACCATTTTAACACAATGTACACCAAAAAACTTTGTTACCAAGGAGCTTTTGTACTGACAAACATGTCGATAATAACTTTGGAGCA
>JBDJHY010000087.1:5798627-5809597 GCA_039654485.1 Withania somnifera
AAGATTTAGATGAAACACCGACTAGTCCCGTTACCGAAGCGTCAACTCAGGCTCCAAATGAATTCGAGCCAGAGGTCCGAGGTTCGAGCTAGTTCCCCTGCTTCTCAAAGAAAAAGAAGGGGTAACACTCCTATAGCACGTCCTAAAAAATCACATGTGTGATATTTTTGTATTTTGAATGCCGAAAAACTATTACTATTTGTAATCCTTGTAAAAAAACTTGGGTTTATAAGTCTAGTGGTAGTAGGTTCAATGGGATGGATGATTAGACATTTAGAATTTGTACATAAACGGGAGTGACAGACATATTTAGCTAGTATGTCTGCTAGCGGTACTCAATCATCGTATGGAGGGTCAATTATAGTACAAAGTGAACTAAATTGTTCTAACCCCACTGAACCTCTTTCACAACGATCCTATAACAGGGATCATGTGAAAATTCTGCTAAAATAATTGTTTGTTCTGGTTTGTCTTTTAATTTTGGTGAGCATCTTGTTTTTATTACATATATTCGTGACACATTTAATCCTAGTTATCAAGGTATTTCACGAAGTATAGTAAAAAGAGATATATTTAATTTTCACGAACAATATTGTCAAATAATTCATGAATATTTTGAATTAATGAATTATACAGTTTCTATTGCAACTGATATGGGTCATAGTTCTAATGACTTTTTATTTTTTAACTGTTACTGTATACTGGTTGATTTAAATTAGAATTTACAAAAAAAGAATTATATTTTATAAAATTTGTTGGAAAAAAATGGTGCTTATACTGCTCGTAGGGTTGCAAAAATTTTAGATTTTTATGGGTTTTGTGATAAAGTGCTTCGTATTATACTAGATAATATTTTTGCTAATTTAAATGCAATAAACATATAAAAAACTAGAATTTTTTCAATTTGCACAAATGTTTCTCATGTTAGATGTGTTATACATATATTAAATTTGACTGTGAACGATGGTGTGACATTATTGAAAAATAGTTGTGAAAAATTCATAGTGCTTGTTTTTTTATTTTTCGTATACATAAAAGTAGTAGAATTAATCATTTTAACAAATTTTGTAAGCTTACGAGACTTTCCTACAGAAAGGTTCCAAAACATGCTAAAATTATGTGGAATTTTTTTTTATGAAATGCTTGAAGTTGCATATAAATATAGGAATCCTATTACTATACATTTTAACGAACTACTTTTAATCTTGATTTTAAAATTACTGATGATAATTGGGATAATGTTAATGATTTTGTAATATTTTCAAAAAAAAAATTACGAAGCGACAAATGTTTTGTCTGGTTATATTATCCTACTATTACTAAAATTTTATTACATCTATTTAATATTATATGTCGTTTTGCTGAATATAGATATAAATTATCTATACCATTGTTTGACGGGGCTATTGTAGTTATGATGGGAAAATTATAAAAATATTTTTTTCTATAACACAAATTTATTTAACTACTGTTTTGTTTAACCCTGAATATAAAAAGGTGGTGCAAAAGCATTAGCTAAATGAATTTATGAAAATTTAGATATTCAACCATATAAACAATCTAGTTTAGAAACATGTAAATAGCATTAGATTACAATATTAATGCCACGCGACGTAATAGGCCTAAATAAGATTTTTATAGTAAAATAAAGTCTCAGTTTGACATTGATTCTTATAATAAATGTGAGTTTGATGACTATTGAAACCAGGTATTCAATAATATAATGGACAGTGAAGGCATATCACAGCTTTGGAAAAATCAATATCCAAGACAACAAGATAGTGGAGGACTTGCTAGCTATTTAAGCGATATTAGTGGCTTCAGAGTTGGCTTTCAACGCTGGAAGATTTTAAAATTGGAGAACATCGTTATTCACTATCTGACGACAACTTAGAGACTTCAGTACTAATCAGGGATTGGACCGACGCAACAAAGGACTACCTAGGTTAACTTTGCAATATGAATTATTATAGGTTCAGTAATTGGCCACAACATTGACGATGACATGGAATATGAAGATCGTATGCAAAATCTACCAAGACCATCCGTTGATCACACTTGGTTTTTACAAGATTTCTACGAGAGTTTTTCTACGCTATACAATTATTAGTATTACAGAACCCTTTCTAGAAGATACTTGTGTAACTTAGTTGAAAAAGAACTCTTCCGTAGAAGGTAGTTGCATAAATTAGGTTCTCTATTAATAATTGTAAGTTGTAAGTTTTAATCAAATTTTTAATGCTTGAATAAAATTTAGATTGTTATCATTTGTTCAATTGTTATACTGTTAAGTTTTTTGAACTACATTTTTAAATTTTAAATTATGAATTGAAAATTTTTATATATATAGTTAAATTTTCAAACTTTATAAATTTTCATATTTTTTTTTAAAAAAAAAGAAAGAAAGTTTATAACTTTTTATATCTAAATAATAAGTTTATAACTTACAAAAAAAACTTAGCAACTAACTTGCAAAAATAACTTATAAAATGAAAAATACTTTGGTAACTTAAAAAAACAAAGTTGTTTTAATGAAAAACAAAGTTTATAACTTAAAAAAAAAGTTACAAATTAGTAAAATAACTTATAAAATAATATATTTTAGATATAAAAAGTTTTAAAGTTACAAATTTATAAACTTTTTATATAAACTTATAAAGTTATAAAATTACAAATATTTCTTTTTCTATAAAGTTTAGATATAAAAAGTTATATAAAAACTTCTTACAAATAAAGTAATAAACTTATAAACTTACAAATAAAGTTATAAATTTATAAAAAAATATTTTTTCTAAATAAAATTTATAACTTTGTAAGTTTCTAAAGTTTAAATGCTAAAAATTTATAAAATTTAGATATAAGAAGTCAAAAAGTTTAGATAATATTACTAAACTTATTAAATTGAAAATTATAAATAGATAAAAAGTATTTAAAAAAAAAACTATAAACTAAACTCATAAGTTAAAAAATTATTAATTTTTTTGTAAATTATTCTTACAATAACTATTAAATAAATTATTAGATAAATTAAAAAAAAAATTATCCCTTCCTATCCCGATACCGACCTGATAGCAATCCAGTACCGGGCCATTTCAGTCTGTCCGGATCCAGTATCCGTAATGCCTATAAGGGAAATGCACAAATTTAATCCATTTTTTTTATGTTAGTTGTCACATTAAACTTTTCATTGAAACCACGATATTTCACAATTCATAACTATTGATATTTAAACCTTTATTTTCTTTAATACGCATAACTTTTCTCAACAAGCAAGTCATGATATCTTCATCTTCTCATTTAAGCTTTCGTAAATTTTACATGTATTTTTTATCCACTTTAATATTTTGTATCCACCTCCTTTAGCAAGCTCTTAGGCATTTATGATTTATAATCTATTTGCATGCGAAAATGTTTTAAGAGTAAGCAATAGTAATTGTATTGGTTACTCCAATTTATGTCAATTCAGTTTGCTTCACTTCTGTTGTTTGATAAATAAGGAAAGCCTCAAATGTCTGTCTGATTGGTAAAGAACTTAGCGAAAAGCATGCCATATATAACATTTCTTCCTTTTAGAGTTTAAATCATCCTTCACTCACTCCCTACTATAAAAAGGTTTAATTTATCTATATTAGTTATCAACTTTGTTACTTAGCCAAAGTGGTTTGGAGCTTTCAGGCTTCATCATGCTAGCTAGCAATAATTTAACACCCTCTATACAAAATATCATTAATACAAATAAAAATGTGTTAAGACAATTCACTTATCATTTTTAGAATTCTAGATAAATATTCTAAGGTAAAGTGTCGATCCGTGAAAAACTCTCACGTCTAAGAGATGAAAATAGCATAAATAAAAAAAGTTGAATTGAATATGTGTACATATTAAGAAAGATAGGGTTAAGAGTAAAGAAATAACATTGGCGATAGATAATTAAAAAAAAAGAAAAAAGCAAGTCTGAGATAATTTTGAAGATATGCATAAATACCTCAATGAGCAGGTGTGAGAGGTTGATCATAGTGCGTTTAAGAAGAGGTAGATATAAATTAAATACGTGTCAGAGAAAGACGTAATTCGACATGATACAAACACACCTTCAACTTAATCAAGGATATATCCCTAGATAAAAGGATATAAAAAGCGAGAATTAGCGTAAGAAACCACTAGATAGTTCAACGTCATCTGATTTTCTTTTTCAATATTTTATTACTTTCTCTGTTTAAAAAAGAATGATTTATTTTGATTTGACACGAAATTTAAGAAGATAAAAAAAACTTTTGAATCTTGTAGTCTTAAATTTAAGTTATGTTAAATGTACCAAAATATTCTTAAATCTTGTGGTATTACATGTCAGGTGCTAAGTTGAAACAGTAATATTTTTTTAAAAAAAGGATCATTTTTCTAAACAAAGAAATTATTACTCTTTAATAATCTTATTATTCGAGTATTATTATTACCTCCTACTTGTTGGAAATATTTTTTTAATATATTGCCATGTGTTTAAAGATTTGGAAGCATATGAGCTTGTCCATGTGACTAAACATAAGGCTTGGTAACTAAACTTTATGTTTAGCCACATGGCAACATGGTTGGTGACTAATGGCTTGTAATGCCATGTGTCACCAACTATGGTGGCTATAAATAGGGATAATTGGCTGAATTTTTTAGTTTAATTTTTTCTTTTATTTTTAGTGTATTTTGCCAATTTTAGTATATTTTCATAAATAACAACTTTTCTTATATAAAAACTTTCTATATTTAGAATTTTAGTTTTGTATTTTATTTTATTTTATAACACATTCCACCTTAAAACCTAAGAAGGCATTATTGTCATTTTGTGAATTCCCTTAAACCTCCAAAACTATAGCAAAAGAAAATAAAAAGTATCTAAGTTTACCTCAAAAGCAATGGCTTCCTCCTCTTCATCTCCTTCAAATCTCTCTGCAATTTTACCGAATTCTTCACCATTCAATTCCCAAATTACCCCTCTATTTCCAATAAATTACACAAAAGAATCACTCAGAAAATTATCATTATCATTATCCCTATGTTGCTCATCAGTAAAACAACAAACTGGATCAGTGAAGAAACGTACATCACCGAATACGAAGAAGAAAAAGAAACCACCAGTTTCTGAAGTTGAAGTTGAAGATGAAGAAGAAAAATGGTTACATTCTTCTGAACGTTATCATCCTTTACCGTTACCTAAACCACCAGCTGGATTTGTTGTAGATGAGCAGGGTACAGTTCTCACGGCCTCCAATAAGCGTATTGCTACAATTGTGAGTATTACTTTTACATTTTGTTAATATATTTTGTGTATGCAAGGTCGTCTCGAGAAAGTGTTGATATATTTGTGTATACATCTCTCGACTCAATAAAATTGGTGGGAATAATTTTGCTAAATGTTTTTTTAAAATGAAAACTGTACAATACAAAATGCAATTGTGACTTCTCTTTTTCATTCTTAATACATTTGTGTATGCAAGGGTGCATTGATAAAATTAGTGGGAATAACTCTTCTTAATATTTTTTAATATGAAAGTTTAACAATATAAAACACAATTGTGAGTTCTCTTTTTCATTGTTAATACATTTGTGTATGCAACGGCGTCTCAATAAAATTTGGTGGATGCATTATTTTTTATCCACAATATTATTTAAAAAGAAAAAAACTAACAATACAAACAGAGCTGTCTACGGACGTGCAATGGGCAATACTAGCAAGCATATTGCTACGAGCATGAGTTTTCTTTCTTACTGTTGATACATTTGTGTATATATGTATATGCTCAGTGACTGAGCTAGGATTTTCCTAAATAGGGTTCGTTTGGTACAGTGTATGAGAATAGTACTTAATAGGGTGTATTAGTAATGTTGAGGTTAGTAATTCAGTGATTAGTTGTACTGGGATTAGTTATGTTGGGACTATTTAATCTTCATTGTTTGGTTTGGTGTAGTGTTGTTAAAGTCGCGCTTAAAGCGCATTTAAGCCCTGAAGCGAGGCTCAAAACATGCTGAACGCTTCGCTCCACTTAATGTGTGCTTCAGTGTCGTCATCAAGGTTCTAACACCAAGGGGTATGGTGGGATAGATGAGATTGCTTCACTTTTAATGAGACATCTTGGATTTGAGCTCGATGAAAGAAATCCCATGTAGGAAGCCCCCCGCGTACAATAGGAATCTGAATAAGTCGGGCAAGTAGGTTCCAGATATCAGATGATTACACAAAAAACATGGGCCTGTAACTAGGAAAAAAGTAAGGATAACCTGTTGGAACAGGTTGAAGTGCAATGATTGGTGTAAAAAAATTACACTGTTCAGTGTATATAACTTAAAATATATTTGGAAATGGTGGAACTACGTGACACAGTATCTGACACGGACATCTGTAGAAATAATGCTAGTATATGTTTGTGTTCTGTTGCGGAAAAGGTTAAACAACTGCTAGTAGTATGTGCAGTCTCTTCTTTTATGCTTTTAAGTGATAGAATGAAATTACAAATTATGGGAAGTTTTAAACTTGCAAATGAAGTAATGAATGTATCTGAAGATTATTTGCTTATTTACATTGCCTTACCGTCTTAGTGAATTGGACCAAGACCTTGAGTTAGGCTGGTCATTTTCAATCTAACTAGGTTTAGTTGAGTGCTCTGGTGAGGACAGTATTACATTTAAAACAGCTCATCTCTTCTCAGGTCCAGGTTCAGTTTCTTACGGGATTTAGTAGCTTTTGCTTACAAAAGAAGGAGAAAAGGCATTTTTAGCATGCTTGGGTTTAATATCCTGAAAGTTGAAAGCGTTTTTGTGGACACATAACAACGTTCATCACCCTCTTAATGGGATTTCACTGTATGCAACCAACTAAGATGACTTTTGGTAGGTGTAGAGTCATCTCCTCAAATTTGACTCTTATGAGCAACTTCCTCAATCCTCAGTCACTTTGCAATTAGTTCATGTGCTAGTGTATTTTCTTCTGTAGTTTTCTTTCTCTTTTATCTCTGTCAATTTAGTTATCTAAAGGGCTCAGCGACAGGTTGATTCTACCAATAATTTCCCACTGGAGTGCGTCATCAGGAGGGTTTTTAGAAGTACACGAGGAGATGAATGTCTGCTACTCTGTCCTGTTGATATGTAAGTGAGGTTTGTAGCTACCATTTGATATCTTTTCCTTTGCTGGTGGTACATTAAATAGATGTATTTTTCTCTGCAGGCCTGTTCAGATTTTAAAGAGCAGAAATGTCGAGGGGTGGTCTACTGTATGTCTGAACTAAACTTGTATTTCAGTTATGCTTGCTGTATGTCTGAACTAAACTTGTATTTCAGTTATGCTTGTGGAAACTGGAAACATGCTAGAGAGAATCTTGTTTGTCTATCTCATTTCTTTCTTAACAATTGATCAGCATTCAAGTGGATTTAGGCCCGACATCCATAGCTTAACATTGTATCAGAGCCAAGACTCCTCAATCTACGTTGTTGTGTTTCTCAATGTTTTGCCTCCATAATCCATGATTCAGTTGAGTCTGGAGTGTGTGTGCCCCGAGTGGGTGGGGGTGGAGGGTTAATTCCCATATTAGTTGGGAAATGGGTTAGGGTCTCCTTATATAATCCTGATCTTGGACAATCCTCTCTGATAAGCTAGCTTTCACGGTTGAGAAGCCAAAGGGTCATACCTTCACTCATCAAAATTATCCATATGCTTTTTTTGTCCCAGTAGTAACATGAGCTGGATACCTTTCTTCTTTTGTTTGACTAAAGAATACCTTTGCTGCTATTTCCGTTTTCTACTGATGCCCATCTTTGAAAGAAGTCAGAATACAAAATGCACCCACCTGTTAGAAATTGAAAAAGAGAAAAAGGGGGACAAATAGGAACAAGAGCCTTGGAGTAACTAGAAAAGTTGTTGTCATGTGACCAGGAGGTCATGGTTTCAAGCTGTGGAAAAAGGCTCTTGCAGAAATTGCCGGGTAAGGCTGCGTGCAATAGACCCCTGTGGTCCTGCCCTTCCCCGAGCTCTGCTATAGCTCCGCGTATAGCAGGAGCTTTAGCGCACCAGCTTGCCCTTTTTAATAAAGGGCACAAATAGCTATTACGTATTATATAATCATACCATAATTAATTTTTATCAATTTATATGACTATTGTGTAGGTAAGCGATGAAGAAGTGGAAGCTATCCTACCCACTGCAGCCTATGCTCTAGCCAAGATACACATGCATCTGGTGTACAGTGGGTACAATCTCTAGAACTTCGATTTTCATGTCTGCCTTATACAAAAAATAAAAAACTTTGATTTTCAAGTCTGGTTCTTTTATTTCAATTATCTTCCTTTCATGTATCAAAATCTGATTTCTTTTTTATACGTTCTGATATCATCTAGCTATTTTGTATCAGATTCTGTTACACAGCACGAGGAGGATTTTGCTACACAGAGGATGACATATTTGAATTTAGAACAGGCAAGGTTCTTGTCTTCATGAAGCTGTGTGTTACTGCCATCACTATTATTACTGCCTCCGGTCCAATTTAAATGTCGTTTAGCCTTTCAAATTTGATCCGAAGTAAGTGTTGTTGTAGGAAACCTAGAAGGCTTAATTATTTTTCCCAAATCATCCTCTACTTTAGTAAATGATTTAAAAAGCCTTTGGATGATAAAGAGTAATTTGAAGAGATATGAAGGGTAACTTAGTCAAATGACCCTTATAGTCAATGTTATTAAAAGGTTTTCTTAATGAATATGTCAAAACTGAAAAGAATACTAAAATGGACCGGAGGGTATTGCTTTAGCTGATCCGACCTTTTCTTGGCTTGATTATTATAATAATCCATGGTAGATACTTCCTTTTTTATTTTTTTGGTAAATCAATCCTAAAATTGATTCCCTCTTGTTGTCCGTTAGTTAGTTGTAAGTTCCAACTGAAGATGTAGCACGACTTACACAGATGTCAATGTTAGTTTCTGATGCTACTTTAAGGTGCATTCATGCTGATTATTATTCTTAGTGGTTGACTTTGCACTATTATTTAGTGATTTTGATGCTAATGTTAACCTTAAGCTGTGTGATACTCCGACAAGATAAAATCTGATAAAGGGAACAAAAAGAGTGTTGCTGCTCATGGACAATTGTCATGTTACTGTAGCTTAAAGAACAGTTCAGTTCATACAGTGATTATTAAAGTTTGGATCTGATTCATTAGCTTTTCTTTAGCTACTAGTTTCCTAAATGGTTTAAAACTTAGGTCATCATATTCTGTTTTGATTTGGTATCACTTTGTGACAATGCTTGGTGATCTAACTTAGATGAGGATTTACGTTTTTTGTTGTTCTTATGCAAGACAAGTTGTTTGCAACAAAATTACAAAAACTTCTTGTCATTTATGAAGTTCTCCCTGTGGCTTTTAAGATCTAATAAAGGACGTTAGGGTTTATCTTGGATCAACAATGCTCTATAGGTGTTTCTTGAGATAGTTCATTATATGCTGTATAGGTCACACACTGATGTATTTCAGGATGTGATGCAGGACCAACCAAATGCGGGGAAATATGGATTTACTTGCAGCTAAAATTTAGTTCTTCAGATTTCAAGGGACCATAGTCCAAGGCTTGATTACTTTATGGCCTGTCTATTTCTTGTCTACTACTAATTTGGGGGTTCCCAGTTCTTTTTATGGGGGTTAGATGGTGTCGAAGGCAGTTGGGATTTAAACTTATGACTTTGATCCTTGAAAAGAAGAGTCCATGCAAAGTGAGATAATACCTTGTCCTCGTGATTTTTTGGTTTTCAAGTCATTAGAATTGTGCACTTTCACCCGACCAATCTTTCTGTATTCTTATCTTAATCTGTCATGATGGGTCATAATCATTGTATGTAAAATGAAGCTTGTTTGTTTATGAGTTATGACTATGACCATCATGTATCTTTTGTAGTTCATAATGTTTGAGCTGGATAATATCAAACAGAATTCAATTGTGTCTAAAGGTGGTTGTATTTTTTTCAGATGATGGTGAGGATGTAGACGGCTTACCGAATGAAGGCATAGAAATTACATGCTTCCTTATGGTAAATTATCAGTTTTCCGTTGTATTAAATGATCATTATTAAGCTGGGATAATAATTGAATGATAATGTGTTCTCTTGGTGTAAGTTATGCCTGATTCTTGTTGTCACTGCTCATGATTTTGATGAATTCCTTAGCAGCTCAAAAGCTGTCTTCGTGACCGTCTTTTTAAGAGGTTCTTGTCAAAATGTCGTCTAATGAATCTTGATATTGCTTTCCTTTCCACAGGATGGTTCCCACTACATGATTTATACACCGTCGGACCCACTTCTTTTTGTTGCAGCTAAGGTAAAGAATAATCTCTCATTTGTATATAGAAGCTCTGGGTTCATCTCTAATTCTAAAAGCTAATTCATCTTTTGTTATGTCCAACATGCTTTGCAGGTTTCACCTTCTGCCATTTCCATTTGTTTTAAGTTTGGTAATTTGCATTTCGTTTCACCTTGTTCTGATAATTTGTGTAACTTGTTATTGCAGGACAAAGATGGTCGATTGCAGATCGCTGACGATGTAAGCATTGAAATTCCCTCATTGCCTGTTTATATCTTTTCAATAGCGATTTGTTGCTACAGAATTTTTTCCCTTGCTGAGTACAGATACATATATATGCGTTACTTTTACATTCACACTTATTTTAAGCTTCATCACACACTGATAAAGAACTCCCTTAGCTCCAACAAAAAGGTTCTTTTATCAGCAAGCAGTTGCGAATTGAAGGGAAACCTTTGCTAAAACAATAGAAGTGTAGGGAAGATTTTCGTGATGCTGTGACTGGGGTGTTAGTTAGAGAGGTTCTTACAATGCTCAATCGATCGAGCAACATTCTGTTTTTCTTAACTTCTAAGGAGAGGATCAGAGAAGCTAAGGTGGTGGTTTGGGGGGGGGGGCAACAGTGACAAACAAAAGAGCTCAACTT
>JBDJHY010000087.1:5809607-5822108 GCA_039654485.1 Withania somnifera
ACAACAAGATATACACTGTAGTTCCACAAAGTGGCTTCTGGGAAGGGTAGTCCATATGCAAGCTTAACCTCTACCTTGGTCGTTTCCAATAGACTCTCGGCTCAAGATAAAACAATCTAGAAAGAAAGTACTGGAAATAAAAGAAACAACAGACAATACTAAAAAGAACAGCAGTAGCAGAACAATACCACAACCGGGTGGAAACAGTGAGTTTCTATTCTTAAAAAAGGGCAGCCCGGTGTACTAAAGCTCTCGCTATGCGTAGAGTCCGGAGAAGAGCAGAACCACAGGGGTATATTATACGCAGCCTTACCCTGCATTTCTACAAGAGTCTGTTTCCACGGGTTGAATCTGTGACCTTCTAATCACATGGCAGTAACTTTACTATTTACAAAGAAGAAACAGTGAGGACCACCACTCGCAGAGTCGAATTTAACCTGATAGATGGAGGAAAGGTGAAAGAATGGTTGTAAAGTAAGATATCCAAAAAGGAACAGTGGGAAATTGTTGAAAGCTGTTCTGGAGATAAAGCACTAGAACCTGATGACATCATGCTAGCTTCCTTAAACAATGTCTGGACAGTGAAGGGTGATGCTATGGGGACAAATCGGCAATACCAAGCTTACTGTGAATAAACCCTCTTATGTTTCCATCTAGTCCGACGAAGGATGAAGCAGAAAACATTAAAGGTTACAGATTTCTTGAGTCTAGTAACAAACATTTATAAGATTATTATTGCTAATATATTTCATAGATTAAAGAAGGTACTGGACAAGGCGTGTCAATCTCTATGAAATCGGAATACGTTTTTTGAAGGTAGACTAGATCTTAACACGAAACATGCTTTATCGAAGAAAGGTTCCATGAAACAAAATGTTTAACGTCAGAAATATGAATTCAATAGTCACGTTATATTGCACCTGAGCGATTTCGCGTACAGTTTAAGTTTCTTGATTGTGCACTTCTTTTTTCCTGTAAGGCTATTATGTTACAATGTCTGTATACTTTCCTCCTACAGGAACTCTTGGAAGACCCCGCCATCATCAGCGCCATAGACGAGGAGACTGAATTTAATGCCTTAGTGGTATGTACATTATACTTTAGTTGACATATACTAACATTGTCTATTGGAAACAATCTTTCTACCTCAGATGGTTTGGACCGTACACTATGTTGTTGCTGTATACTAACCTTTTTCTTTAACTACTGAATGTTTTAATTGATCCCTCATTTTGCAGGAAGAAGAGGCTGCTCTTCTTGAATCATTGCTGGGAGAAAGATAATCGGTTTATCTGAATTGCTTTAGGTTTTTGACATTTTGCAATTTCTCATTGGATTGTATTTTGATTTGTGAATAGCTAAATGTCTAGTCATTAATATGTTAAATGACTTATTTTTGTCCCTTGATATACCTAGTGGCAGATGTTAACTTTATCAACTATGACTTCATCCGAACCCAATATTTCGATGCGAAACATGGATATATAATTTAGACAAACATTACGTTTTGAACCCACAATTTCCGAAGTCCAATAAGTTAGGTGCCAAGTATATTTCTATTTGTGCAATATTATTATTGTTGACTAATGGATTTTTGTAAATCACTATATTTGAAAGTTTGTAATTGTAAATATTTATTTATAAAGTGATTTGGCAATGCAGTGTTAGAACATTACGATATTCTATTTATATTGTGATTTGCTTATTTGATAATGTTTTATCAATATTTGGGAGAATTTGATAAATTTCACAACTTGTAGGGTTTTATGTTTATGAGATAAAAATGCAACTTAAAAAATCAAATTCCATATGGATAAATTACATAAATAATTAGACATTTTTATCATATTTATATTTTATCCCATTGCGTTTAACTTTTTTTTACATAATATATTACTTTTTTTAAGTGTGAATATACACAAGATTGCGATGAATAATTTATGATATATCGTATTTATCACCTGTCTATTTATGTATTTAAATAATTTAATATGTATTCATATATGTTGAGTTATATATAGTGCTCTGTCATGTTTAAACAAAATTTGAAATGGCATGTCTAAAGGGGCCTTAAAAACGTGGCCCGTAACCCGCTTCACAATCCAATCCACTTAGAAAATAGAAAAATGGAAACAAGATAAAAGAATAGATAAGCAGAGAGTCACAAGTACCCAACTGTTTCAACAATGGGATTTTGTTCTACTGCTACTACTTCAACAACAACACTAACAACATATACATGGCTATCAAGTTGTCAATCATCAACATTAGTCACGTATCCAATAATAAATCGGAGGTGGAAGAAATTAAGATTTCTTCGTCTCAGTGTAAATGCAACAGCTACTATTGATTCACCTAATGGTGCTGTGGTTGTTGAAACACAAGCTCCTGAAAAGAAGAAACCACAGAATGTTTCTTTTGGTAGACAGTATTTTCCTCTTGCTGCTGTTGTTGGACAGGTATGATGTGACATTTGCTTCTAACTTTTATGTTATTCTACATCACAATATAGAGTTTTTTTTTTTTTACAAAATCTGAAAAAATATATTAAGGGACAATTCATATGTAATACAACAACCACAAAACCAATATATTCCCTCAAAGTGGGATCTGTGTAGAGTCAGTTAGATAGGCTGTTTCCGAGAGACACTCCGCTCAAGACAAAAAAAAAAGAAAAAAGTCTAAAAATGACATAATACAAGAATAAGGAACAAAGGAAAGTAAAAACAACATATAAAAGCAAATGCAATGCAACCACAAAGTAATATTACAAACGATCTACCTGAAATAACAAACCTCACCAAAACTTCAGGAACAAAGACAGTACAAGCAAAACTCTACGACACCTAACGCGGAAGACACACGGAATTGATCTTTGGTACTTTAGGATAAATAACTCAAAATTTCAGTGCACAAGTAAATAATATTATACTAATTTTTAATACATAAAATATTATTTAGTTATATGGAGAGTGCCCTATATTTGAGGTTATAAATTTGTTGGGGAGCTGATCTGGGGATTATATAGCATTGGACTCTCTCACATAGAGCTACATTCTGACAGTCACTCACCAATTTGGGACACTTTGAAAGTATATTTTCCAAGCCAACATAGTCCTTTTTGGCTTAATGATTGGGTAGAATCTTCGAGCTCGCTTATCAACAATCCATGGCTAGGGTCAAAAATAGCATACATATCTTTGGTCTCTTTGTCTTTTGCTTGTGCTTTAGCTTTCTCTATGAAGGCATGATTATCATAAGCATTTTGTAATGATTGCCTGATAGCAGCCCGCGTTACTTCATCAGGGAAATGTGGATGAGTAGGTATAATTTTTCTTTAAGTGGTTAAACAAAATGTTTCATCTTGTATATTTTTTTGAAAGTGGTGCGGACAAGGTTTTAATATCAGGGTATACGTAGACATGTACAAAAAAAAAAAAATAAGTTTCATCTTGTACTTGTCTACATATACCTTGTTATTAATGCCTTGAAGTTGAAAATGTTATCAACAAGTACTAAAAGAAAGAATTATGAAGTGAAAAAAGAAGCCATTTTAATTTCTGCATGCTCTGAAAAAAGCATAAGAACTAACAAATTTATTTTGTGATTTCTTCAAAAACATACTTTTATCTTAGGCATATTGCCCCTGTTCTATTTTACTTGGCTCTTATACCAAACGTAAAATTTTGGGTTTTACTCGTCTATTAGCAAATCAAGAGAGATATATTATATTTTCCAATATTTCTCTTATTACTAAATAACTATATAAAGTAATAGTAAGTAGACTTAGATTTTTAAAGTATAATTAATAAAAATAATTTTGTAAAATAAACCCTTAAATAAATTTTTTCTTAAGGGTAAACAAGTTAATGAGTACTAATTAAAATGTGACGGAGGGAGTATAGTCAAACATATAGAATGCATAGTCTTTCATGAAATATGTTTTTTTTTTTAGAAAGGTAACTTGTATTATAAAACTGGGTATTCCCCTAGGGTACTCCAGTAATACTTACAACCAAAATCACAAGTGTAAAAAAGACCTCGTATGTACTCACAAGAAATTTAAAATGCTAGGAATATCCTCTTCTTCCCGAGGATACTCATGTTTACACCATTTTCTGCCTGGATGGCCTTGCTTTCATGAAATATATCAACACAAGTATGATCTGTTTGCTGCACATACAAGGTTGCCAAATATTTATCTTCCTAATTGCGGAGAATTTGGTCATGACTTTGTATTCAGTGCTCTATTGATGTTTAAATTCATATTAGTTTCCTTGTACATGTTTGACAGGGATATAAAATACTAAGTTCAATGAATACTTAAGTTTCATCATGTCTATTCTGAGACAATTTTATGCAGGATGCTATTAAAACTGCTCTTTTACTCGGGGCAATTGACCGTGAGATAGGAGGAATTGCAATATCTGGGAAGCGTGGGACAGCAAAAACTGTAATGGCGCGTGGGTTACATGCTATTCTGCCACCAATTGAAGTAGTTGTTGGCTCAATCGCCAATGCTGATCCGAACTGTCCCGAAGAGTAAGCTTACTGAATTTTAATTATTTACGTTTTGTAGATAGCATTTGAAATGCTATGAAAAAAAACTATTGAAACAACATTGGAAATAAAGCATATATCAAAAAAGACCTTCAACAAATGGATCTTGCAAGCTAGTTATTGCAAATTTATATTCATCTAGTTCACTCTGAAGTTCTATTGCATATTCTGTTAGCTTATATACCGAGCTGCTTTGCTTTCTCAAAATTTGTTGTTTCTGAAGGAATGTTTTCACATGAAGAGGAGGTGGTGAGTTTATGAAGGGAATTCTTGGAATAACCGGTAAAGTTGCAACCATATGACCAATAGGTCACGGGTTCAAGCCGTGGAAATAGCCTCTTGCAGAGATGCAGGGTAAGACTGCGTACAATAGACCCTTGAAGTCTGGTCCTTCCCATATTCTGCATATAGCAAGAGGTTTAGTGCACCGGTTGCCATTTTTCTAGGTGGCGGTGAGTTTATGTGTTTTGGAGCAGGACTACATTAACCGAGTCTATCGGAAACAACCTCTCTACCTCATCTCCATGGTAATGGTACAGTTTGCGTACGCTCTACCCTCCCCATACCCCACTTGGTGGAAATATATTGGGTTTCTTTTTGTTGAGCAGGACTGCGTTAGCTTTTGTCGCTTGCATCTAAACTCAACCTTAACGTTGGAATCAAACATTTTCTTTGTTATCATTTAAGTTGAAACCTTCTGTTCAAGAGTATCTATTTCTTGCACCCTAGTTCATTTAATGTTTCTCTACACATAACAAATCCTACGGATAAACTTCAGATGTCCAGATAATTTCAACCATTTTATGCTTTAGAACTGTCTTTGCTTTTATTTGCTTGGCGAACAGTAAATGTATTTGAATAGCCTTCAGGTGGGAAGACAGACTAGCTGATAGAGTAGAATATGACTCTGATGGCAATATCAAGACCCAAATAGTTAAATCTCCATTTGTTCAGGTAATTTTGCACTAAATACTTTCCACCGTAGAGATGGTTCTTTTGTCTCTTACTTTTCCTACTTACATTTGTATTATAGATTCCGCTTGGTGTCACAGAAGATAGATTGATTGGCTCTGTTGATGTTGAGGAGTCTGTGAAATCTGGAACCACTGTCTTTCAACCAGGCCTCCTTGCAGAAGCTCATCGAGGAGTTCTATATGTTGACGAGATCAATCTATTAGATGAAGGTATAAGTAACCTACTTTTGAATGTATTGACTGAGGGAGTCAATACTGTAGAAAGAGAGGGAATCAGCTTCCGCCATCCATGCAAACCACTACTAATTGCTACATATAACCCTGAAGAGGGTGCGGTTCGTGAACATCTACTGGACCGTATTGCAATAAATCTAAGGTACAAAATTGTCTTTCATATAAAACTATGCAAAAACCTTTTAAGGACAGGTCTATGTTTGTTGAATAATCCAATGGCTAGGTATAAATATGCTTGAACCTGATATTTTTAGCTTTTACCATTTTGTTTCAACCTCATGAACTCTTATTTCTGGTTTCTTGCTAACTCTAAGGTGTTATGATCCTTGTGCTTGCCGTTAGAGGTTCAGTTATCTTCTTCAATTAATAATCATAGAATCCTACTACAGTGCAGATCTTCCTATGAGTTTTGAAGATCGTGTTGCAGCTGTAGACATAGCAACACGTTTTCAGGAGTGTAGCGACGAAGTTTTTAAAATGGTGAATGAAGAAACAGACAGTGGAAAAACACAGGTATTATGTGCTGAAAAGAAAACATGTCCCCTAGGTCATTGACCATTAAGTGGTTTCGGATGATTATGATACATTAGAGGCTAGAAAACAGCACCATTTCCTGCTATGCTTGTCTTTGACACTGATTCTTATCCAGCTGAGCAAATTCCTCTGTTTAGCCCTACCAACTCTCATTTTAATTCATGCCAAATGTTCTAAAATTCATTACTCTTTTTCAATAAATCATATTGAGGGAATTGTTTCAGTACACTCTCTAACTTTAAGGAGAACAGTTTATCTATGCATGTATTCCTATAAGAGTTCTGCCATTTTGCTTAATTGATGAATAGATGTTAATTCTCACATGCTTTTCTTGCTTTAACTTGCACTCTGTCAACCAATGATCTGATAGCTCTTCTGCAGATAATTTTGGCAAGGGAGTATCTAAAGGATGTCACAATCAGTAGAGATCAACTAAAATACCTCGTCATGGAAGCCATTCGTGGTGGCTGTCAGGTATTTAATATGGAAATCCTCCTCAATTGCTTTTAAAGTGATCTACACTGAAGCTTAAGTTATGGGAATAGCTTTCATTAGATCAAAGTACTCTGTCCTACACAAAAAGACTTCTATTATTGACATCTTAAGTTAAGAGGGTTCATCAAAGTCCTAGTAGAATAGAGCATAAAATGTATTAATATTAAAGAAAAACTATAGTATGCACCGAATTTGAGTTTTCCACGTAAAAGTTTTTCAAATGCAACCTGATCTTGATTCAAATCATCTCAAGAGTGACTAGAGATGCCACCTTCTATTTGAAAAGAACCTCAATGACTTGAAGTTAGAAAAAGAAGATGAATAGGGACAAATTTCATTTAGTATTTTTGCTGATCCAATGCTCTCTTTACGTTGATTGTAATGTAAATACATACTTATTCTGTTATGCATTATTCGAATAATAGGGGCACCGAGCTGAACTATATGCTGCTCGTGTAGCCAAATGCTTAGCTGCCATCGATGGGCGTGAGAGAGTAAATGTTGATGACCTGAAAAAAGCTGTAAGTATTTGCTAGTTTGGTGTTCCCTTAACCGTATTCTCAAACTGTTAGATAAATAAACAACTATTCATTAGATGCAGTACAGTATTGTTTTGTTCAATACTTTGTTGTCTGAATTGTGATATCATATATCTCTCTTCACACACTAATTTTTGGCAAAAACTTTGCACAGACATGCTTGTTCAGTTCTCTGTCTGTCTCTTGGTCTTAAATCGATGCTATTTGGAGAACATGACATAATGTTTATCAGCGACTTGAGGCATAATTATAATTAATTTTCTTTTTGAAATTAAGAAAAGAGTAGTAGGTGACCGTTTTGATTTCTCCCTTCCTTCTGGATATCTTGGTTTTTGTTATTTTGATATTGAGGGCTTCAGTTGATGATATTACTCTCCGTTACATAAATTGTCCATAACCTTATTTTCAAGAGTAGAGTCCTATTGTTGCTACACTATTTAGTCCATGGGGCTCATAGTGTTGATTCTGATAGAGATACAAGATTCTTCTGGAAGAAGTTCGTTGCTGCATTTAAATTTCTGCATGTAACATTATGAGGAAGTTAGTGAAATGGTTTTCCATGATTTCACTATAACTTTCTTCTATTTCTGAAAGGATTCAAAGTATAAAGCTCTATGCTATGTTCAATTTTCTTCATCTTTTTTACAAGGTAAATAATTTTATTAACAATTGTGGGAACCGCGTATACAAGCTATACACCAACAAAGAGAACCTACACCATAATATGGTTCTCAACAAAAGAGGTCCAATCCTCTATAGATATAGACCTCGAAAGTACACCAAAAGGAAAGTAGAGACAAAAAACTACTTTGCAATTCAAATTTCTTAATCAACAGTGCATGCTTTAATATGATATGTTTTCAATATTTGGAAAGGAGTTGGATTGATGTTTATGTAATTAATTCATAACCTCGTTTCTTAACCTCGTGTCATCTGGGACCAACGATGTTAAATACCAGATTGGGTGAGACCCTCTCCCTTTCATTAATTAGTTGTAGAATTAAGGTAGCTGATGAATCCATGACATAGTGGAACCAATGGTGTCGAAGATTGCTATTGGCAATAAGCATTCCATCTCATTTCAATTTGTAAACTAATATGCCTTACCCTTAGGCAGCTTTGCTCCCACATCATACTTCTCAGTAAGGTTGCATCTGTTAGTCTGGTTTTTGGCTTTGCTCATCAATCCAGAAGACTTTTCCTTGGCAAGCGATTCAGCATATGTGCTAACAAATCCAGTGATGCAGGTGGAGCTGGTCATCCTCCCACGTTCAAGTATAAATGAAAACCCACCAGACCAGCAAAACCAGCAGCCACCTCCTCCCCCTCCTCCTCCCCAAAATCAAGATTCTTCAAAAGATCAGAATGAAGAAGAAAAAGAAGATGATGAAGATCAAGAGGTTTGTTGACAAGGAATGTTTCCTCTCGGCTCTCTTTATATTTTGGGGGGTGGGGGGTTCACTACCTACTAGCTCCTTTCTGCCCCAACCAACAAGATGCTGGTAGGGGGAGGAAGGGGGATGATTGATATCTTTGACCAGTCCTTTTAATTTGTTAACAGGATGAGAATGATGAGGAAAATGAGCAGCAACAGGATCAAGTACCTGATGAGTTCATTTTTGATGCGGAAGGTGGTTTAGTGGATGAAAAACTTCTCTTCTTTGCACAACAAGCGCAAAGGCGCAAAGGAAAAGCTGGACGAGCAAAGAATGTCATCTTCTCTGAAGATAGAGGTCGATATATAAAGCCAATGCTTCCAAAGGTTACTAGTTCTTTCCCTTTATTATTCCATTAGTCTCGTTGGGTTGTTCATTCCCTTGTAAAATCAATCAAATTAATGGTTACAGTAAACAACAAACGATTTATCATTTACCAAACTAGTGTTTGATTATCTCTTTAAACATGGATGTTTGACCTAGACAGGGTCCAGTGAAGAGATTGGCAGTTGATGCAACTTTAAGAGCTGCTGCGCCATATCAGAAGATACGAAGAGCACAGGATGTCCAAAAAACTCGGAAGGTTTATGTAGAGAAAACTGACATGAGAGCCAAAAGAATGGCACGCAAAGCAGGAGCTCTGGTAAAGCTAATTTTCTTTTTGTTAATTACGTCCTTGAAGTATACATCTGTTCTTTTGAAGCTATGTTCTTGTTAAGGTACTCATATGTCAATGTTCCTTATAATTTTTTTTTTTGATAAAGAACGAATAAAATAAACATTTCTTTACAATTCATATTATTCCTCTGCACAAAACTAGGTCTTTCATCTGATACCATGAAAATGAAGCAAGAGATTGGCTGGCATGATGGAGCATATACTACTTTCGCACTTGATAGTGCTCACTGAGTCTTGCAGATCTTGAAAACTTCAATCTCTAAGAATAGAAGCTTCTATTCAAACTAGCTTCTTAAATCTTGCCTATGCTATCCTAATTGATATTAGGATCTCTAAAGTTTACTATTTGATACAACATTTGTGGTAAATGAGCAAATGATACATTGACAATCAGTGTTATGACTTTGATATAGTTCATTCAAACTTGCAGATGTTGAGAATTCGATCAAATTATGGATAGAAGCTTTTGTTCTAACTAGACTACTTAAAGCTAGCCTTGTTATCTTAGTTGTTACATAAATCTCAATGTTTGATAGTGAATTTGTGGTTAATGAGCAAATGTATGATTGAGAACCATGGTTATTATATTTGAGATTTTTACTGAAGGAGATAGCACAAGTAGACAATGTATTGACTTAATCCTGCTCTCCACGAATTTGAGTCTTTCAGGTGATATTCGTAGTTGACGCTAGCGGGAGTATGGCATTGAATAGAATGCAGAATGCCAAAGGAGCAGCACTTAAGCTTCTTGCAGAGAGTTATACAAGCAGAGATCAGGTCAACGTTCAGTTATAAAAGTACTATATACTATTACTCTCAATCTGATATTTGGCCCAAATTTTACTACTACCATGTGCCTTTCTAAAATGATGTCTTTCTCTGTCCTCCTGCAGCAAAAAATATTTTGCTTCCTTATATGTTAAATTGTTAACTTGGCCTTGCGTCCTAATACAGTAAATTACTTAGTCAGTTAGGGTGAAAAGGAATGAAATAGAGAAAATCAACATATATCAGGACAGAGAGAGAGAGAGAGGATTTTAGTTGGATCACGGTCAGAAAATTTGGATACCCTTGGGAAAAAATAGATGAATCGTAAGATTAACTATGCTCATTTTCCACAGTCTTCTTCAGCTTTTATCCTTAGAATTATCCTGCAGGAGTTTGTTATGTTTGAACAGGTTAGAATTAACATGTAGGCGTTATATTATATTTGAACAGGAGTACTATTTCTGGGTCTAACTTGAGTCAGTTGCAAGTTCATAACATAGAGTTCATGTTTTATGAACTAATCACCTCATTAAGCTAGATAAAATTACCATACAAGAAGATTAAGCATTTCTTTCTAACTTCACAACAGGTCTGAGCCCTGAATAATTTAGTCAGTCGATACGTCCTTGGATTTGTATCTCACTTGCAAATCAGAATACAGTAAAAGGATGTTATTAAGATGGAAAACAGCTAGTGAGTGATCTCAAACAGCCAGCTTGTAAAAAGGTTATAGTTCTAAAGTAAATCTCATGCTCTTTCCATGTAGTGATTTTTTCCGATACGCACTTTCTGCATATACCTGAAGCGGTTGCTTTTGTTTTCTAAACTAAATAAGAGTTCCTTTAGTCAACTACTTATCAGCCATTCTCCTTTTGAGATTCTTTCTGACTACAGTCTATTGATTTAATCCTTTACTCAATCTCCTTCTTTTCCTATTGTTTAATTTCCAGCTGATGGCATCCAACTATAAGCGCTGTCTCCTTATCATGGATTATTTGGGAGATCGTTGGAAATTTCTTATTTATTTAATGATAAAACTTTGAACAGGTCTGTATCATTCCCTTCCGTGGAGACGCTGCTGAAGTTCTGTTGCCACCTTCTAGGTCAATATCGATGGCAAGAAACCGTCTTGAAAAACTTCCCTGTGGAGGGGGTTCTCCCCTTGCTCATGGGCTTACAACGGTATGTGAATTGGATCAATTTCTAGTGCTGCTGATGACGTCAGACTTTTTCTTCCATTTTATTTAGCCTGGTGAATGTGTGATTATAATTTCTTGGTTTATACCGACTGAACATGTATGTTTATTTCCAATATTTAGAAGAATTGGCCCCATTCAGATTATCTTGGTTGAATAGACAAACAAATAAGCTTAAATTATGTCTGGAAACTTAAGACGAAACTTACGCCTCCCTCTAGGTTCTATAATTTTGTCAGTCATGGTAGTAATGACTACCCACCTCCACCTCACCAAACCAAAAGAAAAAGGAAAACAAGCAGTTCATAAAGTAAAAAAGTTGAACGTGCGAAGATGTCTAGAATCTTGGTCCATAGTTCACTTTAGATGAGTTATTCATAGTGTCATATTAGTTGTCTGAAAAAACTTACAAGTACGAAGCCAGACATTTAAAAGAAAGGAAGCATCTCCTAGTGGTCAATGAAGTTGGGGAAAACTAGATTGTCTCAGGTTCAAATCCTAGTGGAAGCAAATAACGCCATGTGATTTCTCTCCGTCTGCCCAAGCCTTAGAGGGAAGAATTACCCCGTACCTGTGCTGGTGAGAGGTAGCAGAGATGGAGTCAGTGGAGGTGCATGCAAGATGGTTCGTACACCACTATTTTCAAAAAACGAAAAGAAAGAAAACTAAAGCGTATCAAAAGGTTGCAGAAACTTTTTCTATGCACATAAAAGCAGCTTCAAACCAAAATGTTGAAGCTGTCATTCCATCATATGTAGAAATCTCTAATGAATGCTCTGAAAGTTTTTTTTTTTTTAAACTTGGTTGAAAGAGAGTTTTAGTTGCTCTGGCTAAAGGAATTTTCTGATTTTGATGATTTCTGTTATGTGATTGCTTTAGCTAACTTTTTTCAGGCAGTTAGAGTTGGGATGAATGCAGAGAAGAGTGGTGATGTTGGACGTATCATGATTGTTGCAATTACGGATGGTAGAGCTAACATATCTCTTAAAAGATCCAATGATCCTGAAGCTGAAGCTTCCGATGTACCCAGGACTTCTGCTCAAGAGCTGAAGGTAAATAACCAAATTGACATTCTTTAAATTCCTTG
>JBDJHY010000087.1:5830811-5845843 GCA_039654485.1 Withania somnifera
CAATCAAACTACACGAGAAAACAAATATCAACAAAAATCAAAGAACAAAAAACTATAGGAGTAGCACTACGCATACTAGTACGAGCAACAAGACAATGCTCTCCTACCTACTAGCATGGACGTACTACTGCCTTCTAACTTTCTATCCTAATTCTCTTCTCTACACCTTTCTATCTAAAATCACGTTCTTGATAAACTACAACTGCTTCATGTCATGCCCAATCACCTCTCCCAATACTTCTTTGGTCTATCTCTACCTCTCTTGAATTCATCAATAGCTAATCTCTCACACCTCCATGCTAGGACATCCATGCCTCTCGTTACATGCCCAAACCATCTTATTCTCACTTCATGCATCTTGTCTTCCGCCGAAGTCACTCCTACCTCGACTCAGATATCATTCATTTTCAATCTTATCTTTCCCAATAAACCACACATTCATCTCAACATTCTTATCTCCGCCACCTTTTGAATATGAGAGTTTTGACTGTCTAACACTCTGCCTCTACAACATAGTTGATCTAACCACCACTCGATAGAACTTGCCTCTAAATCTAGGTGACACCTTCTTATTACACAATTCTCTAGATATGAGCTTCCATTTTATCCACCCTGTACCAATATGGTGAGTGACATCCTTGTCTACCTCTTTATCTCTGTGGATAATAAACTCAAGATACTTGAACTGTCTCAATATGGATAATAAACTCAAGATAGTTGAAACTGTCTCTCTTTTAGATAACTTGTGTATCAAGCCTCACTTCAAGGTCAGCCTCATATGTCACCTCACTGAACTTACACTCCACGTATTTAGTTTTGGTCCTGCTCGACCTAAACCTTTTAAATTTCAGGGTTTGTTTCCGAACCTCCAACGTAGCATTAACTCCTTTGCAAGTCTTGTCAATCAAAACTACATCATCCTCAAATAACATCACGACACCTCACCTTGAAGTTGCCACATCAAATACATCTTTCACCAAGGCAAATAGAAACAGTCTAAGGGTTGATCCGTGGTGCAACTGTATATACAAAGAAAAGTGCCCCGGGTCTCCTCCCACTGTTCTTACTTGGGTCATGGCTTCACCGTACATGTCCTTAATAGACCTAGTGTACGCCAGATATATACATTACACCACATATACACCTCTATAGAACCTCCCTAGATTGATGAATACCATGTATAAGTCTTTCTTTTTCTTCCTATTTTGCTTGACCAATCTCCTCACGAGATGAATGACTTTTGTAGTTGAGCATCGTGACATAAATCCCGAGTTTGTGCTCGAAAATAGTCATTATACTCCTAAACCTCAACATCACCACCCTCTCCCAGACCTTCATAATGTGTCGTAGCAACTCAATGCTCTTATAGTTTTTGCAATTTTTAATATTACCATTGTTCTTGTATAATAGAATAATTGTACTCCATTCCGTGCTTCAGGCATCTTTTCCATCTTGAACAATTCAGTCCGCTATTCCATCCTCGGCAAAAAAACATTGAGAATAACAATGGAGGATCAAAATTGGATTTTAGGACCCTATCCAAGCTCTGAATTGGGTATTTAGTTTGACCCATTGATGAAACGATGAGTATCAATCGGAGCATCATTTAACACAAGGTTTGATTTTGAGTATTTTGATGGTCATAGTTTGATTTTGTCCAATGAGGTAAATGTTAGATATTTTTTTTAAGTATATGTAATCTTTTATACGAGGAATTTTTGTGTTCCTTAGGGTAGGAATTTGTTGTGTTTGTGATATCAACGTAAGTAAATTACTTTTAGATGATTTAGCTTATGAACAAAAGCACACAAGTTTGCACTCAAGAGAAAAGAAAGAATGAATAATGGAAAAAAGAATATGGGTGAACAGAGGCGTAGAGTTATCTGATACCTTGATACCTTTGCTTGTGGGAGATGGGAGGCAACAAGTACTTTATGGAGTCCAAGGTGTGCACAAGCTGGTTAAGACGTTAGTCTTAGAAAGAAAATAAAAGGAATTTGTCTGATGCTAAGTTGCTATGACTCTTCAAAAGTGTCGTCAGGTGTGTGTTGGATACTCTAAAAGTAGTGCATTTCTGGAGGACTTGACACGGATGCGGCAACATTTTAGGAGAGTCAAGCACAACATAGGTCCGACTGATTGATTTAGTGTTAAGAGCACAAAACGTGATGTATGGGGTATGAGCGACGTCATGGGTGTTCCAACCCTTTCCCAAACAGAAACCTGATATTTAAAGGAGAAGTGGAGTGGGGGGCAATATCATGGAGTTTCGAACTGTTCATCACTCTACCTCAGATATTTCTCTGTTATTAAGAACAAGATGAAGAAAAGTAATTGTGGCAATGAAATGGAGCAAATTTAAAAGAATATATATATTTCCAGGTTTATTGTGTATTCATTTTTCTAGTTTATAGTAAAAGCAATAGACTCCACTTAGAATTGAGCTGTATGGTCATCATTGGTTAGAAGTCCTCAAAGATTAATTTTGAGAATTCACTTCACACATTTAACGCAGTGGTAAATGTTCCATTTTTCTCACTGCTGTTTCCAAAAGCAATGCAGAACTTTGACATTCCTTTACCACAAGAAGAACAGCCGGCAGAGATGGTAGACAGACGGGAAGAGCAGCAGGCAGAGACGGTAGACAGACGAGACGAGCATCCGGCAGAGATGGCAGACAGACGGGAAGAGCATCCGGCAGAGATGGCAGACAGACGGGAAGGGCATCCGGCAGAGATGGCAGACAGGCGAGGGCGAAATGAACCAAAACCGGTGGATATCCTGGAGACAACTCCGCACTTCTTCAAGATTATCCTATCTCCTCATGCCTCTAAATTAGTAAGTGCAAATGGGTTTGTGATGAGCCATTTTCATATATCATTCTTTTCTATTTGTACATGTATGGCTTCTGTTCTTTCATTTATATTTTTCTTTCCAGTTTCTACTTATGTGGCTTCTGCTATCACTTGTGCTGTAGTAGTACTTTCTCTTCTTCAAATCTGTGAGGATTTGCAAGCTTTTAAATTCTCTTTTTGGTTTGTAAAAAATCGTTTCTTGTCATAAATAGGAGCATTTTGTCTAAAAGAATGTTGACTGTAAAATGTGGAGATTGTGTAAATTTAGTCCTAGTCAACATCTTAACAACAACAACGACATACCCGGTGTAATCCAACAAGTGGGGTCTTGTATGTGGAGAATGCTAATAGTGTGTGTAATTTGGTGATTTCGTTTAATTACCAATACTTCATTTATGGAAACTTAGATTGGACCATTACATTGATTGACAAGCCTACTACTGGAATGTGTCTGCCTTTCTGGTCATGTTGTTTTCTGTGATGAAATAACTCCAGACTTGGGAAGTGAAAGGTGTAATTTTAATTTACATAAGAGGGAGATGTGGTAAGGAGCTTTTTTGGATTGTGAGTTTGTTATGACAACTAGAGGGGTTAGAGCAAGCTCAGGTCTTGTTTCAAATGGTAAAGCTAAATAATTAGCCTACTTTTAATAATCAACTCCTCTCAAACTCATATAGTTTGACATTTAGCTTATTTAAAAAGTTCATCTTTGTGCAAGATCTCATGCAAAAACTGATAATATATGTCGTCTACATAGTTGTTGAAGTAGTCTAGGGTGTGTAGTGTCAAGACCTACGGGCTAAGGGACAATCTCAGGTAGACAGTTTCTATAGGGTGTAGGCCTTTGAGGATCTTGCAAGAGGAATGATGTCATACTTCCGAAACTCCAAACTCGTGGTTGATATGAAAATCAAGTCCTGTAATGTATCTAATGTTACCTTGTTAAGGAAAAGGTCGTATAATGTGTCATGGTTGCCATGCCTTTCATGTAGGTGCTTTATATGTGCATGATGAGTTGATTCTCGACGTTCCTAACATTTTAGCATAATATCTTTTCTCGAGGTCTGATGAGGGGAAAGTTCATGGGGAACTAAGGGTTAGGAGGAATCTACAGAACGGGAAGGTTTAAGAATTTGATAGTTTGGTTGAGCTATTTGCTTATTGATAGATCGGATGTATGGAGATGGCAAGAGAGTAGTGTTGGTTTATTCACCATTAAGTTTTGAGAGGTTATTAAGGAGAGATGAATTCGTGTTCCCTCATTGTGCTATTTGGTTCCCAAGGTTCCGAGGAAGGTATGTTTCTTTGCATGGTTGGAAGCAAGGGATATGATATTGACATCGGAAAACTTGATAAAGAAGAAGATCAACTGTGTTAATTGGTGTTTCATGTTCAAGAGTTAGGGTGAAGATGTGGATCATCTTTTGCTGCATTGTCATGTGCCTAGCAGACTACGGAGAATAGTTCTTAATTGGTTTGGGGTGCGATTGCTGATGCCAAGAACAGCGACGGAGACACTGCATAGCTCTGGGGTTATAGGAGGGGAAATAGGAGTCTTGAGGTTTGGAAGGTTACCCCGCTAAAAGTGTTGTGGGTTATTTGGAGAGACAGAAATAGGAGAGCATTTGAAGGGGTTGAACAAGATATTGTAGAGCTGTAAAATAGTCTGTTCTTTCTAGTTTGCTTTTGGTGTTCCCATGTGAACCCTGTTTGTATAGAAGATTGGGTTTCCTTTTTAAGAATTATGTTTTAATGTAGGTTCTCTCTTTTTGTATCTTTTTGTATACGAGGTTTTCGCCCCAATTTTAAGAAAATTGTTACCTTATCCAAAGAAAATCTTTTGTCTTCAAAGGATTTATGTTACCAAAATGTGTGAAGTTTATTGGGGGCTAGATAACAAACGGGTTTTTGAGGATGTGGAGAGCTTGAGGATCAGAAGGTATTTGGCGAAACCTTCTAGCCTTAATTTAATAAATATATTTCAGCCTTGATCAAGTTCCCTTTTTTTTGATCACTAACAAGAATAAACAATGTGAATACTTTGAATTGAAGAAATTAGGAATTAGGAAGTTTTCTTCCCTTGTTAGCATCCTGATTACACAAAACTTCTTACCAGCTTTACAAGGAAACAGATATAGACAAAAAGGAGGCTTGTTAACAAGGACCACGCCTTTTTTTGGAATTCATTTTTATCTCTTTTGGTTTACCAAAGGAGTTTTGGCTTTCATGTTTTTTCTGGGTTTCATTGACCAATATTTTTTCCTCAAGGGAAAAAAAGAAAGAGGAAATCAATATAAATACTTGTGTTTTCTTTTTGATAAAGTCAATAAAAATATTTTATATTCTCATGCATAATAGTCCAATAGGAATATACATTCTCATCCATATAACTCATTGAAGGTGAGCCTTGGATGAGTAGTAAAGTTGTCTCCATGTCACCTATAGGTTACGAGATTGAGCCGTGGAAGCAACCATTGATGCTTGTATCAAGGTAAGCTACCTACACCACACCCCTGCAGCCCTTTCCCAGACCCTGTGTGAATGTGAATGCTTCGTGCACCGGGCTGCTTTTTTGTCCATATAGAACTCATTCTAGTTGAACCAACACTGGGCAATGCAGCATTGCTCAAATGGTTATTCGCTGAAGAAACTCAAGTCTTTGTTCAAGCTAGCTTTACGAGTTTGGATATTGCTAATAAACACTCATCACCCACCAATATATGTGATAAGAAGCCACACACCAAGATTAACAGCCTACAGTGGAAAGAAATACCCAGCTTTAGGAATGAAATGAAAGCTTCAGTCTTGCAAAGTTGACTGATAGATGCTAGACCCTAACTTACTAATAACCTTTAGTATTTGTTATTACTCCGTATTAGGGTTTTCCCTACTTATCTTGCTACCATCTTTTCTTTCTCCCTTTCCAGCAGTAATATGCGATTGGAAACCCCTGGGGTTCTGGTCCAGTGGTTAGAGCGTGTTAGCGCAACATATGATATGTGTTTTAGGCGCGCGTCATGGGTTTGAACCCTTCCACGGACTCATTATCTACTGAATTTCACTGGCTTTCGGAATTTCTCTATTATTAAAAAGGGGAAAAAACTGTGTGAAAGGAAACTTGTCTATACCAACTTGTCTGAAGCTTCTCGTTTCATTCCATTTGTTTTCTACTTTTCTTCTCTTATATTTTTTTCATACCTTTCCTATTTGGTATTTTACAGCACGTCCCTAATGAATTTGTTACGGAGTATGGCACCAGTTTGGGGGATGTCGTGTTGCTTGAGGTCCCGAATGGCATGGTATGGAAAGTAAAACTGCAAAAAGACACTAATGACATGGTTTGGTTAAAGGAGGGATGGAACAAATTCAAGGAGTACTATTCAATTGGTATTGGTTATTTTTTACTCTTCACATATAAAGGAAATTCCCAGTTCTCTGTGTTTATATTTGATTTAAGTTCTTGTGAGATTAAATATCCTCCTGGCCCGAATGACGATACGACACGAGAGAACCAATCTGTTGTGCATGAGCCACCAGAAGGAAAGGGGATAAACTTACCCCCACCCGATGAGCCACCAGAGGAAAACGCAATAAACATACCCCTATCCGATGATCCATCAGAGGAAAACGCGATAAACTTACCCCCACCTGATGAGCCACCAGAGCAAACCGCGAAACACTTACTCCCGCCCGATGAGCCACTAGAAGAAAACGTGATAAACTTACCCCCACAAGGTATTTATACCATGGAGGAGTTATCTAGGATAGCAATGCCATCATGGCCAAAGGTATAAGATATATTCAAGGCTAATTCTTCTCTTACTTTCAGGAGTTATGTAAACAGTATAAATATTTTTTTATGCGATCAATGAATTCTAATCTATACTAGCAAGTTAGTCACCAGTTTTGCTAGATTACTTATTATTACGTATTAAAGAGATTTAGTTGCGATTATCTTACATCTTCCTGTGAGTTTAGGGTCTATTGGAAACAACTTCTTTACCTTCTTAAGGTAAGGGATAAGGTATGAGTACGCACTGCTCTCTTCATACTCTACTTGTGGGATCAGAATGGGTTTGTTATTGTTGTTCTACGTGCAATCATCTTATACCTGACCTGATTGCGTACATATCTTTTACTCTTGTGTGCATAGAACTTGAAAAATTTCATCTTTATAGATTCTTTGTATCATGTTCTTTTGCCAAAAAGCTTGTGTATAGCTATCTTCATGGTGTTTGCTTGAGTTTTATGTTTCTTTTATATTGAAGTTACTGGTAAAGTTGTTGCCATGAGACGAGTAGGTCATGATTTCAAGTCATGGAAAATGCAAAGTAAGGCTGCGTACAATATACACCCTTGCGGTCGAGCTTTTCTCCGGACCCTGTGCATAGCAGGAGCTTGAGTGCACTGGACAATATTTTTTTTAATTGAAGTTAGTTTTGGGTGACTTATTTATTGTTTTAATCATTAAGATCCAAGGTTTGCTAGTTTGAAAACATCTATAGATGTAAGTCTGCAGTTAGATTATATGAGAGATTAATTGTCATGTTTCATAATAGACTTTTCACATAATTCACATGGATAGTGTCTTACTGCTCTCATTTGTTACAAGGTATAATTTAGGTAAATATATTTGAGTTAATGGTCAAAAAATATATGTAAACTATCACTGTTGAGTTTCATTCCTCAACTATTTGCTGTTTTTTTTACATACCTAAGTCTATCACTCATGAAAACACATCTTGATGTTGAGTTGGTTGAATATTTATTACCACAACAACATACTAAATATATTTTTACAAAATGGGCTTTGAGGAGGGTAAAGTGTACGCGGTCCGTGCCACTACTTCAAAGGTGAGGTAGAGAGACTATTTTCGATAGACCTCTGGCTCAAGACAAAAACAATTCAGAAAAAAGACATGAAACAAGAACTAGGAACATTAGGTAGTAACAAAACAACATGAAGTAACAGAAACAAGACTACCACAAAAAAGTAATACTACAATCAAGCTATCCCTAGCAATAAATCTCACAAATTTTAAGATCTCACAAATTTCAAGAACAAGACATTAAAAGCATAGCACTACGGTTTATAGCAAGACTAATAAAATAAAATACTCCTATCAACCAACAACAATTTACTCCTACATGTTATTCTTCTATCTTAATATGCGTCCTCCGTTTCTATTGACAATAAATGTGTTAATACCAACTTAGCGTTGATGTACAAAAGAGTGATAATTGAGTTAGAAAAGTCTCGAAAAAGTAATTATGTAACATAATTCAAAACAAGTGACAGTGAAGTGTGTCTTGTATCAAGGTTAGTGAGTGTTTTTATTGGTGGAAAGATGTTTAAAAAGCAAACAATACGACTTAGAGATTATGTAATTGATAGAAATTTTGATATTGCAGTTTGATTAGTAATTTTTAACTATTAATCTGTTCCTAGAGTGATATAATACAATGAACCAATCAAACATGTATTACAAAATGACAAAAGCATCAACTTCAAAAATCAGACACATCTGAATTATTAACGTTTTGCAAATTTCACATCTTTAACTATTAATTAATTTTTTTCTTATTTGAATTATTACTTTTTTCATATTGGAATACATCTTAAAACTGATTACGTCAACTATTAACTTTCCATTTGAACTATCAATAATTATGTATTAAAATACCTCGTACAGGGGCGAATCTGTGTTATATTTTGTGGTTGCCGCGCCTGTTAAATTCGATGTAAATGAGGTATAATTATATAAAAAATATAAAAAAAAAATAAAAAATCTAGAAAAAAACCCAAACACCTATGATCCCTAAATTTTGAGTCTGCTACAGACCTCTAAGATAATAATAAAGGTGTGAACTTTGTAAAAGAAGTATTCTTTCATTTTATGTGTTCTAATTTGACCAAGAACGGAGTTTAAGAAATAAAAAAAAATTATATAATGTTAATTAAATTGTCCTTTATTGAAAAAAGAGATTTAATTTTTATAATAAAATGAAATCAATAAAGATAAAAAAGTAATTTTATATTTTAAAAGTTACCAAATAAAAAAATAAGATATTTTTTTTAAACGGATAAAAAAAAAGTAGAATACGTAAATTGAAAGAGAGGAAATAATAATTTAAATATAATTTTGAAAATTTAGTAGGTGATGGAGATATTACCAGCTGGAATTAAGAAAAATAAAACGACAAAATAAACTAATCACCACATCATTTTCAAAACTTATTTGTTCCAATACTATTGCAAACACCTGTATCTAATTTTCTATTTTTTTTTAATTTAAAAAAACACAATGGAGACATGTCATATTCCAATTCCTCATTTCCCACTCACATTAATTGTGATTGGAAAGAAAAAACAGAAACTGGAAAGAAAAGTAAGCTTCTTTCATTTTTCTTAATATACAAATGCATTGGGACGATTATTTTAGATTCGCATCGCTTAAAATTTATAAATAAAGAGGGAATATGCTCTTTATTATAATTTTTATCAGTTTGCATGACTCGAGCTAGAGAGACTAAGACACGTGATTAACGGTGAAGAGATCTCATTTATTACAGTACAATCATTAATGTTACGTAACACATTGGATTCAGCTAATTCAGATTCATATCATGTAAATTATATAATTAATCAAACATTCTTATCATATTTACATTTTATCCAACCACAATTAAAAAATTATGGAACATATTACTTATTTTGTAGAGCAATACATACAGAGGATCGTGATAAATAACTCATAATGCATCACATATATCACGATTACAAAATATATCACCTGTCAAATCATGTATTAGAATGATGTAAGATGCATCTGTATGTATTTGAAGAGTTACTTGAATTATGTGTCGCGGTCCTTCGTATGTATCGTGCATAAAAGAAAAAAATGATATAAAACGTAATTTTAAAAACTAGTGATATGAGGAGTAATTGACTATTCCGATAATGTATCTTTATGTAGTTTACCCTAAGACATTAAAGGAAAATGCACTCCCTATTAAGAGCTTCTCATTTCACAAGATCAAAACTTTTAATTTAGGGATAAAAATAGATCTTATTCATTACACTATAATCATTACTAATAAATAATGTATTGACCAACTCAAATTTACATCACTTACGTTGGCGTGTTTTCTATAAAAGATTTCTCTATTCTCAAATAATCAACCTCGAATCAATCACTCTGGTTAAAGAGTTGAGAGATCCTATCTTAATCAGCAATGTGTTGGGATCAGATTAATCAAATTTATGTTTACGTACGAAGATGTGCTTCCTATAACAAATTTTTCTATCGAGCACGACAATGCGACAGATAATCAATGGCTCTAATTCAGAATTGAGAGATCCTATCTATCGCAACAAACTCATATAATCATAATGAATGTCTTAATCATTAGTTTAATCTATATTTTACAACTCTATTATTGCTTGTTAATTATAATGTGTGACGTGGGCATCTTGTTAACAGTTAACCTTTAGTATTTCGATAATCGTACACGTTTCAATGATCTGACGGTGTCTATGGATGAGATGAAAACGATGTAAGGTCCACTACTATTTACCTAATATTTGTGGGTCCTTACATTAAATAGAATGTTGTCTGGCCGACACTATAAAGTGATTTCCTTCACTTAAGTGCCTATACTTTAAGAGTATCTACAGATTTGGTCAAGATTTGTGTTAATTATTTTCAAATTTTTAAATTATGTGGTGAATTAGGATTAACTATTAGTCGATCATTATAAGTGTGCACTTTTAAAATAACTAAGAGTAAAATTTGTACGCCATTTACCAAATTTCTGACCGATTATTTCTTACTTGTAATTCCTCAATTACTACTCCAACGTGCATGTGTGGTTCATATCACTTTGACCATATATTGCTTTGATTAGCTATACTCCCCAAATTCAAAGATGATTCCCTCTCTCTTTTGTTTTCTCCCATCTTTCTCTTCATCCACTAGTATGATTATTTTACCAAATATGCACTAAACCCTATTGATATCAACAACAATTTTGACATGTCTAATGATCAAAGAGCTCTAGTCTTATCGAGCAGCAGCAACAACAACAACAATAATAGAGAAAACAATCATGAAAATTATCATCAGCAGGATGATCAAGATCATGATGATGATGATCATATAAGAGACATCCACGCTCTGACACCACCACAA
The DNA here is from genome assembly GCA_039654485.1 of Withania somnifera. Lineage (NCBI taxonomy): Eukaryota > Viridiplantae > Streptophyta > Magnoliopsida > Solanales > Solanaceae > Withania > Withania somnifera. The sequence goes on from JBDJHY010000087.1 coordinate 5,841,859, forward strand.
CCACCACCTCGTGCAGGACGAAGAAGGGAAACTTGGGAAACAAGTAGCCATAGATCATCATCTTTGTCCTCAGAGTTAGGTGGAGTTCCTAGTGAGAATTTCACAACCATGAGTAGAGAATTCAATGCTTTGGTACTTGCTGGATCTTCTACGAACAACAACAACAACGGTACAAGTCATGAAGCTGAAGGTACAATCAACAATAATTTAGGACGAATTTTTGAAGAGGAGACTATAGTCGAAGAAAATAATTCTTTAGCTGTTGTAGCAGATAATACGAATAATATTAATAATTTGGACCCTAGTCCAAGTGGAATTAGTCAACAAGGGGAAGTGATAGTGCATAGAGTGAAGAAAGAGGAAGTTGAATCAAAGGTTAATGCATGGCAAACTGCAAAAATTGCAAAGATCAATAATAGGTTTAAACGTGAAGATGCTGTGATTAATGGATGGGAAAATGAACAAGTCCAAAAGGCTACTTCTTGGATGAAGAAAGTTGAGGTATGTACTCATTCCGTTCATATTATCTGTTCAGGCGAATTTAATATTTAAAATTTTATTTTAACGATCTTTTAAAGTTTTATTTATTTTAGTACAAAATTGTCTTGTAACCATATGACTTTAATCTACCATTAGGGGACAAAACATAGTGGGATAAGTTCACTTCAAGAAGTAAAAATTTTATTTGCATGAGTGATTAGTTATGCAACTATAAATGATTTATTTGCTCAATTAATCTCCCAAAAGTGAGAAAAAAACTAGTGAATGAAATCCTTCGATGGGTCATCAATCTACAATTCCAAAATGGGCTTTGCTTTTAACATCACCAACCAACCAAAGTTAGTGACGGAGGCGATCAGATGTACATCCTTTATCAAAATATTATATGGAGTATATAGGTTAATATTAATTATTATGAGTATATATTTAATTTTGAACACAACCGAAAATTTTTTTATACACCCTTTGCTATATCCCTGGCTCCTGTTACTGCACCCACCCCCACCCCATCCCCAAATTAGAAGATATGTTTGGTTCCCTTGCCCATATGCTGAGGATAGTGTTTGGGACCAGAATGGGGTAAGCCGACCTACCAAACTTTAAGCAGATGAGAAGAAAGACAACGTTTTTTTTTTTGTTTCTGCTGAAAATTGACCCTTTATTTTCGAAGTTTGTGTCCACGTCTTCGTTCACCACCATGTCATGACATGATGATCCGTCAGTGTAAATATGTTCATCAATCGGGTGAATCTATATATTTTTAAGGTGATGATATGAGATGTATCACATCTCTTTTGGAACAAAAACGAATAGCTATACTGATTCAATTTGAGCTCTTGAAATTGAAATCAATTCGGCAATGGAAACACTCTTATAGTCATAAATATCATAACATGTTTAAGACCATAAATTCTAAGGGTATCGTTAGCATGGACCAATATCTAGTACTTGGTCAAACGCCGTCATGTAAAATGAAACAAATCATGCATATAGTCGTGGAGTCACCTTCGGCGAAGGGTTGTCAGGTGCACGCCCTTTGTCAGACAATTATGTGGAGTATATAGGTTAAATGTTAGCTATTATGAGTATATATATTTAGCTTTAAACACCCTTAACACAACTGAAAAGAAACTTGCGCACATCCTTTGCTAAATTCCTGGTTTCGCCATTGCTGATGCATGCTATTTTTACTTTATAGTAACATGTTTTTAAATTTTCAGAGGAAGTTAGAGGAGAAAAGAGCAAAAGCACTAGAAAAGATGCAAAATGATATAGCAAATGCAAGACGAAAAGCAGAAGAAAGAAGAGCATCAGCAGAAGCAAAGAGAGGAACAAAAATAGCCAGAGTTCTTGAATTAGCCAATTTGATGAGAGCTGTTGGTAGAGCTCCAACCAAACGTTCCTTCTTTTAAATTACCCACAAAAAATTAATAATAATAATAAATATAAGTGATACTTTGGGCTTGTTACATATAGCTTATGTTTGAATAGACGGATTCAGAATTTAAACACTGTGAGTTTTAAATTAAGAGAGTACGTTTTGAAATGTATATATAGCTCTCTTGGTTGTTCATTTTGGTTTTGTTGAAAAATCTCTTCCTTATGGGAGGAAGACGATCTTGAAGCACTAGGTTCTAAGGGAGAGAAACGAAATTAGAATCTTACGAATCTAAAAATCTCAAAATGGAAGAACGAGCTCTTTTGCTCGCTCCTGAACTCATAAACCCTTGGGTTAGATCTCTTAGAACATCATGGTATATTTTTTTTCCAAAGTGTATTGGAGCACTCTAAGTAAGAGTATGGTGAGTGAGTGACTGATAGCAATAATCAAAATACTTATGTTTAGTTTTTTGGATGTACATTACATAAAATATAGAGTGTGCTACATACAATTGCTACTTTATGCTAGTTGTATCTAGCTTCTGGTTATATTGATAGATTCAGAATTTAAATATTGTGAGTTCTCGATTGAGAGAGTATTTTTCAAAATGTATATGTAACTCTCTCTGGCAGTTCATTCTAGTTGTCGACAAATCATTTTTCTTATAGGAGAAAGAGAATCTTGAAGTGCTAGGTACAGCCGTACTAACAAACGCTATGTTTGGATTCGCCATTGGTTTCTTATAACCAGAGTCGGAGGTAGCATTAGAAGTATGGGTTCGACAGAATTCAGTATCTTTAATCCAAACTCTGGATATTTGTGTATATATTATTTTAAAATTCAGAACTCATAAACTTCAAATTCTGAATGCGCCCGATTTGAAACATCATTATAGATCTATTACTATAATTTCTCCTCCCCTTAACAATTGTGTTCGATCTTTGACGCTATACACAACAATAATAACTACGTCTTTCTCCCAAACAAATTTAGATAGGTTTATATAAATTCTTATTGACCATGTTTCATTCATCCTGAATTAGATAGTTTTACATTGATCGTCAATCTACTTCGACCCTCCACTTTTATCCAAATTCAAAAGTATCGATACTATGGCCAAGCTCATATTGGCAGAGTTATTTTTGACGCTATAAACAACAATAATAACTATGTCTTAATTCCAAAGATAGGCTTTTATAAATTTTTCCTAATTTTACATTGATTGTCAATCATTCACTTTTTTCCTAATTTGAAAATATCGATAATGTGACCAAGATCATACTGGCGGAGTTATACTTTTGACACTATAACAAAAATATAAATTTGATAGCTCCACTTGGTTAGTAGTCCCACTAATGCTTTACTTAATTTGTTAATACATAGTGAGTCACCAGTAATCACAACAAATGGAAAAGGAAGTGTGTAAAAGTAATACAATTGGAATCTTGGAAATATTAAATCAATCTCACTAATGCTTTTACTTAATCTATTAATTAAATAATACATAGGGAACTCAGACCTAATTAAACAAGAAAACAAAATAATTGTATTTAATTCCAAATAATGATTTACTTAGTTTGTTTAATAACAAGAAATAAAACAAGAAGGATGATGCAGCAGAGAATGCCCCATAAATGCAACTTTTCATTTGATGGTGGCTAAATATATTAATTTATATATTTCGATTGAAAAAAAAAAATAAAGAGAATTATCAGCATCGGGAGAAGCAAATACAACAGGGCCAATTGACACATTTGAAGGAATTAATTTTGGATTTATTGGATCCTTAGGATGCGTTCATTAACAGAAAATTATTTCACTTTTCTGGAAAAGTATTCTGAGAAAATTAGAAAAATGAAAAAATGGAAAACATGTTCAAAATCAATATTTTTTCAAGAAAATTGGAAAATCCGGTTTCCAGATTTGTATTAGATTTGGAAAACTTCTAAAACTAGTTTTCCAAAATTTCCCACTAAATAGAAAAGTGGGTTTTCTACATAATTTTCTAAACCTATCTTCCATTACTTTTCTCTTTATTCTCATTCTCTCTTCTCTATTTTTTTCGCCTTTGCTAAAGAATCATTCTTCGAAGGTACATTTTCT
>JBDJHY010000087.1:5887035-5905554 GCA_039654485.1 Withania somnifera
CGCCCTTCTGTTACCCTTTATAGTTTATGCAATTTTTCTCTTTTATGTATGATTTACTATGTTTTTGTCAGTTTTGTGTTGAAATTTTCCTTTGTTTTTGAGTATTTTTGATGTGGGGTGTCACAAAGTTTCAATCTTTTTGGTCATCTAGAAAGATTACTTTTTTTTATTTATGCATGATTTATTATCTTTTGTCAATATTGTGTTGAAATCTTTCTTGTTTCTGAGTTTTTTGATGTGGGGTGTCATAATGTTTCAATCTTTTTGGTCCACAAGGAAAAGAAACATTTTTTGTATAGTTGTTTGGTTGTGATGAAGGGAGTCTTGGAGTAACGGGTAGAGTTAGCTTCCAATGTGATGAATTCCAGCTATTGAAACAACATTTTATGCATGATTTACTGTTATTTTTCAATATTGTGTTGTACCTTCTCTTGTTTTTGAGTTTTTTTGATATAGAGTGTTATAAAGTTTCAATGTTTTTGGTCTACAAGAAGGATGTTTTTTTTGTATTTTTGTATAGTTGTTTGGCTGTGATGAAGAGGAGCCTTGACTTAACAGGTAAATTTTGTTGTCAATGTGACATGTTCCAGCTGTTGAAACAACATTTTATGCATGGTTTAATGTCTATTTGTCAGTTTTGTATTGAAGCCTTTCTTTTTTTTTGGTGGGGTGTCATAAAGTTTCGATCTTTTTGGTGCACAAGGAAAAGAACCTTTTTATTGTATAGTTGTTTGGTTATGATGAAGAGGTAAAGTTGCTACCATGTGATGGGTTCAAGCTATGGAAACAGGCTCTTGTAGAAATGTAGTTTAAGGCTACGTATAATAGATTCTTGTGGTCTAACCCTTGCTCTGACCCGGGCATAAAGGGAGCTTACTGCACCTGGATGCCCTTTTTAGTTGTTTGGTTGTGACGTGGTGGGGCTCGAGGTGGGAGGAGAAAGATAATATTCTGATATTTTTGTGAAGATATTTTTTGAGGGTAGAATTCGGTTCTCAAGGAAAAGTGAAGGATTGAGTATTCAAGAACATGACAATGTTGATTTGAAGCTAGGAGCCAAGCTATGGTAGCTATTGTATAATCTTGAGCATTCCCTTCTTATTTTAAATGCCGTACTAGTGAAGGTAATTTTCTGATGAGGGTTTATATTGTAATATTCCTCCATGATGTAGGATTAAGGTTAGTGTACACCTACGCACTGCTGAGCTCCACTTGTGGGATTACACTGAGTATGTTATTGTTGTTTATTTTGTAACATTCTATAGGCTGAAGAGAAATAGTGAAAGAGAATTAGTTAAGCGGCCGTTTTGATGAGGTATTGGGATATCGAAATATGACAGCAGTGACAAGGATAGTCTAGTGGTTATAGCCTACGACTCTCCATGGCTCCACCTCCAACCATAAGGTTGAATTTTTGAGTAGCGAAGTGGGAAGGACCACATTTTGGACTTCTAGGTAGGAGAGTTAGGGGGTTGGGGTCTACCATATCAAAAATGGGGAAACAAGAGCTACAAAAGTTGCTATTTTGCATATAAGGTTGTGATCAATTGTTCGTATGATACAACAAAAGATAAGGTTTCGAATATCAATCTGTTGGTTCTAGTGTCTCATGTAATGTACATCTTGGAGCACCGGTAGTTAATGTACTTCACATGGATCGAAGTGTATAGTCAGGAAGGAGAAGACATTTCGTTGATTTCTTCTGTAGGGATAATCTTTGTTCTCTTGCCTGATCTGGCTTCATTTCAAATCTGTATATGAAAGTCTCACCTTTGCAGCTTCCTCTGTGATGCTCTTCCTACGGTATTGGCTTAGAATGAAACTTATCTATAGGATTTGTTTTTAGGTGGCTTTCGGTGAGTATCACACATTTATATCTTTTAGGAACTAACCGCAAGTTGATTATACTAGGTATGGTTGACTCAGGTTTGAGGGTCATCTCCGCGTTGCAAAAGTATGTGAGGTGCTGCTTCCTCGTCCTATTTTTTCGTTTATATCTTTCTTTGATTTTTATTTGTTATTCTCTTCATAGCGGAACAAAAGTATAGATTAACCATATTGTGTACAAGTTCGGAAAGTGAACCAGCATTGATGGGATCAAATAAAGTTTCCTGCCTAGTCTGGCTTGTATATTTCTCCTTTGGGTTTTGTTTATGTTCGTCTTGTCTTTCCTTGCCCAATTTTCTTCATGGAATCTGTTGCTTAGTTGCATTGTATTTCTTCTTTTTTATTTTGTGGTTCGTTTGGAGCTGTACGAATTTGAAAGTTAACATAATTTGGTCGTTCATTGTTGGGAATAATCTGCGATGATGAATGTGTGTTAATATGCGATAACTCCTTGCAGGTGTATTGTCTAGGTCATCGTAGCTATATTAGGCACTAGTGTCCGACTACTAACAAGAATAATGTCACAGTGGTCATTTGCTCGCTTTGTGCAAAAGGTGTACGTCTTAATCCTGATGAAGACCCAAACATAACATGGGAATCGCATGTGAACACCGAGTGTGATCCATCAAACTATGAAAAAGCCACAAAGAAAAAAAAAATGCCCTGTGCCTCGCTGCAAAGAGCTCTTGACTTTCTCTAACACAATCAAATGTCGGGATTGTACGATCGATCATTGCTTGAAGCACCGATTTGGACCTGATCACACCTGCCCCGGACCTAAAAAACCAGAAACATCATTCCAGTTTATCAACTTTCTGAATGGAAGTAAAGAGGAGCCCAAGAAAGCTCAGTCTACGTCGTCCTCAAGACCACGAGCCTATTCAAGGCAGTATCTTCTGTAAAAGAAAAGTTCAACAGTGAATTTAATCAAACACAGCAGACGGGGCAAAGCAGCCGCGCTACCAGGCACAGTGTTACTAGCAACATCAGTCAATTAGAGCCATGCCCACAATGTCATCTAAGATTTTCTACGGCCAGAGCTCTCATCGACCATGTGCAGAAAGTCCACGAGAAGAATGGTGTTATGAACTGGACAGTCGATGTCTGCCCGAGGTGTAGTAATGGTTTTCGAGATCCTGTAGCCCTTGTGGAACATGTTGAAAGTGAACATAAAGGAACTTCTAAGGCTTAAAAACTGGAGGAGGTCCATGTAAAGAAGCAAAAATACATAATACCTTATTCTTGTTGATTCGTTTTCAGAAAAAACGAAGTCTATTGAATTTTCCTTCTGAACTTGAGATTGATTTTTTGACCCAAAAGCTGGATAGCTCGTGAATTTCACACCTTAATTATCAGTAGTTCTTTTTTCTTACTTGAACTATCGTCATTTATGTATTGAAACATACCTAAGCAAGTAGATAGCGATAGTTAAGGTAGGAGAACAACTGATTGTTGGTCTAGTCAGCGTCGAGGTGTACTTTAATACATTGATGGGGATAGTTTAGGTAGAAAAAGATAACGACTAATAGTTAACTTGTTTGCGAGTTTCAAACCGTAAGTACTAGTTGTTTTTTCCTTTACATGAGTTATTGTCATTTATGTATTGAACTACACCTAGTTGAATAGATGGTGATAGTTATGTAGGAAAAACGAACAACTGATTGTTAGCCTAGTTCGATTTAAGGTGTGTTTAATATACAAATAGTGATAATTCAGATAGAAAAAGGAAAAAAACTGATAGTTGAAGTGGGTAAGTCGCGAAAAAAATAATAGTTCGACATTTGTTTGATCATTGACTCCATTTTATCTTGGTTTTTATCTATTTGTACTTATGATAATTGATTTGAACGTAAGCCTCAAATTCTATTACATGATATCAGAGCCAAACTTTGATCTAAATAACTGTCTTGTCACTACCTATAATAATGCTTTAAGCTTTTCTTTCAGTTTAACATGTAATACTAATGTTTTTGCTAATCCGGCTCTTTCTTACTTAGGAAAGAAATTAATTTAGATTAATGATGAGCAATTTATTATCTGTATGTTCCTACCTTTTTTCCTTTACCTTTCTAGAAAAGCTTTTGGCAAAATAAAAAAATAAAAAAGTCCTTAAAATAGTGATGTATTCAAAATTTGAACGTCGTGAGTTTAGAGTTGAAAAAGCAATTTGAAATGTAAATTTAACTGAAAGTGAATTCAAAATTGAAATTTTTAATATTATACAATAATAGTTGAATTCAAAATCAAATATTTAATAAATTTCTTTATATATACAAAATTTATATAATCAAAATTCATCCGGAGTTGTAAAGAACTTTGAAAGAGCCAATAAACCAACATTCATAATGAGTACAATCTTTTTCTATTTTATATATAAAATAATTCATAATGATTATGTGACAGTTATTAATGGTCACATTTGGTGGCTAAATTTGCAAGTTGGCTCAATTTGTAATAAATAACAATAGTCACTATCAAATCGCTTTAAAGATAGTATATAATTTAAGCAATATAGAAAGTATCTTGCAATAATATATTCAAATATGCTAATAATGTAAATAGGGATGACAATTGGGCGTGACAGATTTTAGGCTATTCGGGGCAAAGGCGGGTTTAAAAATATGCATGGAGGGGTGGGGTTTAGGCTAAATGGGGCGGGAGCAGGGGCGGACAATTTTGCATCCTACGTGGCGTCCTATGTGTACTCTGATTTATAGGACACATGTGTCTACTTGTTCAATGTTATATAAGTTTAAATACTTGCTTGTGCACACACAAAGTTGGAGGGTTTAGATGTAATTCGAAGTCAAGTTAAAGACACCTTTATGTATTATGCCAGAAAAGAAAGACGAAAAAGTACAAATAGTAATTAGGGGTGGATCTAGAGTGTAGTGAGGGGGTCACCTGAACCCCCTCGACAAAAATTACACTAGATGTGCAAGGTATTTTTAAAAATATTTTATGTATATATATGAGATTGAACCTCCTAAACATAAGATTAGAGGTTGACTTAGTGGTTGAGGGGCTTAAAATTCATCTTCACATCCAATTTTAAATCCCAAGCTCGACATTTTTATTTTCGAATCCTCTTAGTGAAAATTCTGAATCCACTACTAATAGTAATGTATTCAGATTTTGAACGTTGCGACTCTAGAGTTAAAAGAGCAATTTAAAATATACACTTAACTAAAAGCGAATTCAAAATTTGAGATTATAGTGTTATAACAATCTCAAGTTAATATATACGATAATAATTAGATTCAAAATCAAATATTTATAGATATTTAATAGAGTTCTTTACATCTACAGAATTCGAACAAAAAATATTAAATTAACATGAATCCATAACTCCCAACCTTTATATATAAGGTTTTACAAATACTAAGTACTCTGAAAGAGCCTCTAAACTAACATATCATGATCACTTGGTTAGGAGGAATTGGTCAACAAAATAAGAAAAGAAAAGAAACATGTCAACATTGGAATAGCAATGTGATTATGTGACAGTTATTAATGGTCACATTTAGTGGCTAAATTTGCAAGTTGGCTCAATTTGTAATAAATACCAATTAGTGTACTTCAAGAGTAATAAAAACCTTAGCATAATTTAAGAGTACAAGTTGCAAACTGAGCTAATTCGATGAGCTTAAAGTATATTATTTTTTGTATCAAGTTATAAAAAATTATTCTATTCATTGACAATATAAAAAATTACTATTAGATCACCTAAAAAATAAGTACAACTTAGAGAACATAGCAAGTTTCCTGCTATAATATGTAAAGAGACACAAATAATGTAAGCAAAACCTGCTTTCGTTAAACTTATACGCATATTGACTAATTTCATGGAATGCCTACTTTCTTTTATCAGCATAAATATCGAGTAACTCTGTTCGTCAAGAAAAAACAGCACGATTTACGAGCAAATATTGCACTGGGTGACACCCGCTCCATCTTAAATCAATTATTTTTTTATCAAACATTGAGAATAGAGTATGGTTGCCGTCAACTCGAACCCTCAAATGTTGTGTTAAGTCATGTTATAGGTACAAACCCTTGGGTTTAGTTGCTATTATTGAGTTTGTAATTCTGAATAGACTGCCAATGATATACTGAAGAAAGGTAAGGATAATGTCAAGTCAGTATTTTCCTTATGTCTTAGATGACACACGTGCTATAATAATTGAAACAAAAGGTTGCGATCTCGCAAAACATATCCTTCATTTGTTTGAATTGTAAGCTATAACTCAGTCACTTGCATTCAGAACTGCTAGTAATTGCCAATCAATCATAGGACAGATGAATTCGTTTTCAACCTAGCCTTTGACATGAAATATTTACTCTTATATAAGCCCGAACTTCCGATATAAATTCAAATTAATCGTGTCCTATAACTATCCATACATGAATTGAATTGCAAGAAAGTAACAAAAAGCCTTTAACCATCAACTATCTTTTAACGGCCACTGTCAAATATTAAAGAAAGAATTTATTTTTCCAAATTCTTAAAAAAAAAAAATCATACTTAACATTCTCAAAATTAGCAAAATGGTGAAAGCTAAAGGTGGAAGCACAATAAAATGACCCCATATGTCACTATGTCAGTAAGTCAACATTCCATCATTTGGCCTTTTCTTCATTTATATAAATCTTGATAGTATGATATTTATACCGTTATACAAATACCTTTTTTTTTTCTTTCTAATTTTCAAGAAACTTTTTTTTAAAAAAATAATTGTTTTAGAGGGGAGAGAGAGAGAGAGAAAGAGTCAATTTTTTAAATTTTTTTTGTTTGGAGAAAAGGGGTTGTTGAAAAGAGGGGAAAGAAATGCAGGAGATCCAATGCATTGTTGGAATTCTTTGATGGTTCATCAGCTCTGTACTTTACAGACATTCATCTGAAAGGTATATATATATATATAATTATACATGTATGTACATATATATGACTCATTACCAGTTTGTAAAATTTGCATAGGATATCTGTTTGGTGCAAATTCTTGATAAGCATATTTTGATCAAATTAATTTGTAAAAAATTGATGTTTATCAAATTCCCATATCTTTATCATTGCTTGGTTTTGGTTCATGATATTGATTAATTGAGAGGAAATTGGAATACCCTTTTGACCAAATTGTTGACATGTGGTGGTTCCTTGAGCTGAGGGTCTATCAGAGGTAAGGTCTGCGTACACTCTATCCTTTCTAGACCTCACGTTGTGAGATTTCACTAGGTGTGTTCGTGTTGCTCATTTGTAGATAGACATGTTGATATGGGATAGTTTAATGAGGTTTTGATGTAAAGTGGTTTTGAATTGTCTAAGTTGTAGGCTGTAAAGAACAGGACTAAAGGAGGAGGAGGACTATCCACAAGCTCCTGAGTGCTTTTCTTTCCCTTTCTGATTTATGAGGTTTATGAATTCTTGAGTTATTAGAGGTTAATGGAGGGAAAGAAAGCATTTACTTTGTGATCTAACTCGTTCGGGCGAAAAAGCAAATTTTGTGTTAGTAAATATGAATGGAGTCTCCGGTGTGATGTCAAGGCAAGTATTGCCAGCATGTGGAAACCTTTGTTTCTTCTGCCCAGCGATGCGGACGAGATCAAGACAGCCTGTTAAGAGGTATAAGAAGTTGATCTCGGACATTTTTCCTCGGTATCAGGTTAGTCAAATCTTGCATGGTGAATATAAGCAACTTCTATGATCTGTTTGGTTCTTTTTTATGTGTTAAATCTCCTAAATCAGTTTTTGGAGTCTAAACATAAGTTTTTCTCTGAATTAATGAAGCATTTGAACGTTTGATTTAATAGGGATTCTTAAAGTTATCATCTTTATGCTTGTATTAGATTTAGATGGCAGTTAGCAAGCGGTATTGATTGGTTTTACTTTATATGTATATTTCATCTGCTGAAGGAGAGACCTGCCAATATAAATCAACTACTTCAGTAGCTGTATCTGAGGAAAGGGTGAACAACTTTGTGCAATCTTCCTGTTATTCAATCTCTAACAACCTGATCTCTGCTTATGAGCCTGTTAAAGTTCAGTTTTTCAGATAGAACAGGATAAATTTTTACCACTACCACCCTTACATTGTGCAGGGAGTAAACTTGCTATCTTTCTATGCTACATTTACATGTATATGACATCACTGTGCAGGAAGAAGAACCAAATGATAGGAAAATTGGTAAACTTTGTGAATATGCTGCAAAAAATCCTTTTCGAATTCCCAAGGTATATTCATTCCCAGCGTTCATGAAAATTATGAGCCCTTTGAAACAATCCATGAAAACCTCCCGAAAGTTTGTAAAATATAGTTTTTTGCTAATTCTCAGGATAACTTTATCCACTTGCAGTTTCTTAGTCAAGTAATGAGACCCTAATTTTGTAAATTGATAGTAATCAGGAAACTAGCTCACAAAATTATCCAGGATTTCCGAAATTATAAATAGAACTCTTATTAGATAAGAACCGTGTAATGTAATAGATATTGCACTAGAAATGAGCATACAATTGGAACCCATTTGAATTCATGACCTTGACTTGACAACCATCAAATAGATGTCTTAGAGGGACTTTTTTTTTAATGTATTGGATCATGTTTTACTCCATTAAATTAACATCCAAGTTGATTTTTTCATCAACATTGTAGTTATTGCACTTAGGGGAATCAGTTAAGAGGTAGTCCACTGCCTGCAATTCCTGTTAAATTGGTTGTTACTGATTGGCTGAGATAACATTATACTGTGAAGGAACTAAGTCACATTCCAGATTCAGCTATAACGCTGAAAATAATTTCATTTGGTTATTCAGCTGCCAAAGCATGCTCAAATTGGAAATAACTTTTGTTAAAGGATATTTGCGTCATGTTCTCATAGACTCATAGTTCCATATATAGTAGAAATCTTCTCTTTTGATTCATGCCTAAAGTGAGAATTTTCTATAACATTTTTGTCATTAACCTTTCTTGGATCTGCTGAACAGATAACGAAGTTACTTGAGGAAAAGTGTTATAAGGAATTGAGAAATGAGAATTTTCGGTCAGCAAAGGTTGTTATGAGTATATACAAAAAGTTGGTTTTTTTATGCAAGGAGCACATGTAAGTTTCTGTTGCTTAGCAAAGTATGAATTGGTCTTTTCCGGCTTCTTTCATTCTTTTGTTTGTGACAGCCACAAAGAGATGCATTTCTAATTTTCACATTATATAATGTATGGTTATATGGTTTCATATATCTGCCAGGCCACTTTTTGCAAATAGTCTGCTCAGCATCTTACAAACTCTTCTAGACCAGTCGCGTGAGAATGACATGCTAATTGTTGGATGTGAATCACTGTTTGATTTTGTAAATAATCAGGTTGTTGCTTTACTGTTGTCCTCAACTTTAGCATGGATTATTCTGACTATAGGGTGTCATTTATTGTTCATGCATCAGTTATACGTGACAAATTTGAATTACCTCATACCTTATTGACTTTATTGATTTATGCAGAAAGACGGTACTTATATGTTTCATTTAGATGGTTTTATTCCAAAATTGTGTCAATTGGCACAACAAATAGGAGAGGAAGAAAGTGCTATCCATCTCCGCACAGTTGGCCTGAAAGCACTTTCTGCAATGGTACAGAGTTCATGTAGATTTTTCCAACTATTTAGTCTATTTATTATGTGCTTGTGATACTAACTGTCAAGGTGGTTGTTTTCCATCAAATTCAAATGAGATTAAAGTGTGCTTTTCTTCAGATCTAAAAGGAACTAAGTCAAAATGTTGTACAAATTAGGATGACAAAGTTCCATTTTGCATGATTGGACGACTAACGATGTAGACCAGGACATTTAGGGCAAATGACTTTCTGTTGTCTTCACATACATGTGAGTTTCACTGAATTATTATACGCCAGCAAGGCAGCAAGCATAACATTCTAGTTTCCATAAGCCTGATGTATAAGAAACTTGGACTGTCAAAACACCGTTGAAACTACAACAAGGATAGACAGTATTCTTATGACTCTAAGGGACTTCTTCTTCTTCTTTTTCTTGTTTGCTACTTAGCATTTTCTTCTGAAGACACGTTCTAAAAGATGGTTATTACCACCGATAGGCTGCACTATCTTGTTTGAACAATATTGATGAAGTGAACAAATCTAATTATAGCATTGAACTCTTAAATAATTAAATCCATTAGTCAGTATCCCACATTGGTTAAGTGTATGGTTTGTACTCTCCTTATGTATTTTGGAAAATCCTCACCACTTGAGCAAGCTCTTGGGTTGAGTTAGGCACAAGATACATTTTTCAACAAGATACTCTTTTTTAAGCTTATGAACTGGTTGTGTTTGGCTTAGCTTTTTCTGGAAGAAAGTGTGATTGGTTGTTCATAAAGCATGTGGCATAATACAGTAATTTCATGGAAGGTAAATGTAGCTTTCAGCTTACCATGCCACACCCATTTTCGTGTCTTGTGGTTCAGAGTTGGATCCACATAGTGCCAATCTCATTCATCACTGATAAAAGAGTTATCTAGTCAGATTTGATGATCAGCATTTTATGTGCCGTATTATGTAAAATTATATCTCAATCCCTGTTTCACTACATAGGCAATGAAGAATGCATATGAGTTTAGTATTCTATTCTCCTCAAAGTCCTGATTTGGTTTTCTTTTGAATTCTATACCAGCGACTTCTATGTTGAATGGTATAAAACAATATCTTTTACCTGCATCCAAATGTAGATCTGAAATTCTTTGTTAAATTGATATTCTTACAAGAACTTAATTGTGTCACAGGTTTGGTTCATGGGCGAATATTCCCATGTTTCAGCAGATTTTGACAATGTAAGCAGATTCTTTCCACACTTACTTTCTGATTATCAGATCTAGAAAATGCTAGATCAGTATTTTCAGTTCTCCTTTTATAGAAGTTTGAAATATCTGCAGTCTTGGCAATGTGGAAAGTTAAAAGCTTGACAGGATTTTATTTGGGGGTGCACAATTTCTGGACACCAAATTAGTGAAACTGAGTAAAACTTTGCAGTAGAGAGCCTGTTAGTTGGCTTTACAAGAAGTTTCTTTCTCTTCTTGGTGTTGATTTTTCTGTTTCCTTCCAGTTTTAACCTGATGTTTTCGCTTATATGTTCAAGCTATCTCTTCATCATTTACCTGTTTCTTGCATTTGAATGTACTGTAATCATTGAATGAACAGAACTAGCAAAATGGATTATGGAACAGATAGTCCCACTTGGTATGCTGTTGTTGGTTTATTGAACCGATAGCACTCGTACTACTAAATCTACTTATAGGTGTGAAACCAAGCCCAGACTGGGTTTTTCATTTTATCGACTGATTTCCGTTGATACATACTAATTGATATTGTTGTAGGAAGTCTAAGTAGAAACATAAATCTGAACATCTTGATTACAGTAACAGATATTGGAAGATTACTGCTGCCTCAAACTGCAGAGCATACAACATTCGTTACAGTCTCACACAGCAGAACACATATTTTTTACTGAATTGATCGTACAGTTTGTGCCTTTCACTGCTTATTCCTGAATTGGCTCCTGACAGTGAATTGTTTCTGCCTATAATATGTTCTTGGAACTTGTATCTTTTGTTGTTTTATATGACTGCTAATGTGGACATCCCCATGCCTCTTCTACTTATAAACAGAGCTGAGTAGTCTGTAGTATAAGAAAGATTATAGTGGCACAATAGATATGCATAGCAATCATTTGCTCCAGTTGTGATGAACTGTTTTCATGTCAGAATTAGTATAGCTTGTGAAATATTACCTTGAAATAGATCTCTTGTATTTCCAGTTTGTGTACTTTGTCACAATTTTATTGTAGTAGCTAAAGCTGTGCTCCATCTTACTTTCCCGGATGACTCTACTGCTTCTACTAATGTATTTATCCTATCTATTAGATTGTTTCAGTAGTCTTGGAAAATTATCCAAGGCCAAGAAAGGATACTCAAGACTCAAACCAGAACAGGTGGGTGGACGAAGTGCGCAACGTTGAGGGCCACGTTTCTCCTTCCCCAGAAGTCATTGCGAAGGTTCCCTCGTGGAGAATCATTGTGAATGAGAAAGGGGAACTAAATATTTCAAAGTTAATATTTTACACTAAATGTCAGGTGGACTCTTACTTTTTATTTGTGTGGTGTCTAAAGTACTTCTTAATTTTCCTTGATAGGGAGGATGCAGAAAACCCAGTATTTTGGTCTAGGGCTTGCCTGCATAACATGGCCAAACTAGGTAAGGAGGCTACGACCACAAGGCGAGTTTTGGAATCCTTATATCGCTATTTCGATGACGACAATTTATGGCCTACTGAAAGTGGAATTGCTGTACCTATTCTAAAGGATATGCAGTACACGATGGATGCTTCAGGTATGAAGTTACTTGTTAATTTACCTATTGAAAAGGGAAAAAAGAGAGAGAAAGAGAAGTTAGCGGTGGAGTTTATCGTCTTTTATTCTTTGGAACTTCGTTTACTTTATGCTGTTCTTTTATCAAATAGTTTTAATCTGTGGTCTTTGAAAATTTCCTACTTTAACTAGTATTACATTTTCCTTGTAGTGAAAAATTCATAATGGCTTTTCCTCTCACTGTTTTGTTCCCCCTTCCTGGACTAAATTATGCAGGAGAGAATGCACACCTTCTGTTGTCAACATTAGTCAAGCACCTAGATCACAAAAATGTTCTAAAACAACCTGAAATGCAGCTCGACATTGTTCAGGTGGTGACTTCACTCGGTCAAACCACGAAGATTCACCATTCCATTGCTCTAGTCAGTGCTATAACTGATATCATGAGGCACTTACGGAGAAGTATCCAATGTACTCATGATGATGCAAAGCTGGGAGCTGAGTTGATAAAATGGAACCAACTTTTCCAGGAATCAGTGGATGAGTGCCTTGTGGAGTTATCGAATAAGGTGCAGTTAATATGTCATTGGATTTGAATATCAAATGAGTTGCATTCTAGGTAAATTGACCGGAAGCTGCTTAATTACAAATTGAAACAGGAATTGGAGGTCTCCATTTGATGGGACTAAATATTAATTGAACTTCTTGTTATTGATGTGTGTTCGGAAGTCATGATTCTTCATTCTCTTGACTATTAGGTTGGAGATGCAGGCCCTATTCTTGATGTGATGGCAGTAATGTTGGAGAACATCACAAGTATCCAAGTGATAGCAAGAACTACTATTGCTGCTTTGTACCGTGCTTCTCAAATCATAGCTTCTATGCCAAATTTGTCATACCAAAACAAAGTAAGGCTGATTGACATTTGAATTTGTTAGACTGTTCTTTGTTTTCCTAGAATCTGACTTCTCTTTATATGTAGGCATTCCCAGAGGCTTTATTTCGTCAGTTACTCCCTGCTATGGTCCACCCTGATCATGAAACGCGAGTTGGAGCTCATCGAATCTTTTCTGTTGTCCTTGTTCCATCTTCTGTTTCCCCTCAGAAGGTATCAGAGGAGACCCATCTAAGAAAGGCAACAGAATTTTCAAGGGCACTCTCTAGAACTGTTTCTGTCTTCTCTTCTTCAGCTGCTCTTTTTGGAAAGCTGAGAGACCAGAGATCTTCTTCAATGGAGAAGGTTACTCTTGAAATGGAACAGATAGATACCAATATTGGGATGCTCAACAGAATAAAGTCAACATATAGCGGGGTATATAGCATGAAAGGCTCTCCTGCACCTGTTGAAGCATCTATAAACAAACCAAGAAACGAAGTGGTAGGTTTCTGTAACCATTTTCACCATCTTAGTAGATATAGCTGTTACTCCCAGATCCCTTGATATGATCCATTTTACTGGCTTCACATCATGGGACTTCGTATATGCTACTCCTTTACTACTCAAGCTTTTGACCTTGTCCTCACAATCTTGGCAAGTGACATTTGGTGCCGAAACAGTTTCATCTATAGTCAGCAGCTTATTTTGCTGCATGCACTTGAACATCTTCTGCTGCTGAAAATGATTGGAAGCTTGCTTATAATAATACGGACAAAAGACGTCAATATGCCTCAATCAAACCAAGTTGGGGCTTATATAAATCCTCAATATCCATTCCATTCTTCACCAGCGGATTTTTCTATTTGAGTGTTTTATTTGACTTCACCAAGTAGTAAACATTATTTTCCTCGTGATCTTCAGGGTCCTATTTCTCTGAGACTCAGCAGCCACCAAATCGTTCTCCTGCTCTCCTCAATATGGGTACAATCCATTTCTCCTGCAAATATGCCTGAGAATTATGAAGCCATTGGTCACACATTTAGCCTGGTCTTGCTATTTTCTAGAGCAAAGGTAATTGCTGGGTACTGTGAGTGTTATATTTGTTCTAAATACTTGTTTTCTGACATGTTCTTTGCTCATGATACCAAATGATATATTAGTGTTTCTATTGTTATCCAAAAAATTTAATGTACAAGGATATCCATAATCGTGTAGGTCGAAAGATCCACAAGAAAAAAATTATTTTAGTGCTTCCTCTTATTATAGTAGCTTTTCCTTGTTTTCTTAACTATATCTAATGTAATATATTCCTAAGATTTTTGTTTCCCTTTTGTCTTTGCTTATGTAGTAAGATTCTTAATGTATCCTAACATGGGAACTTTTGGGCTTTCTGAGGATGAAAGAGAGTTGAAATTTTAATCTTATAGGAAATTTAATCGGATATCGTTTTAATATAGTATCTGAGTAGTATTAGTTAAATGCTAATAGGCTTCCTATAGCATTTATCTGTTCACCAAGGGAAACAATAACATACCCTTTTCCAAAAAATGATCTCCTTGTCGTAGTCCTTTGTGTCAGTGATGATGTTTCTACATGTCTATTTGCTGTCTTTTATGTATTTGATTGCATTCTCCATGTAAATGTAGTGTATTACGTCCTCTTACATGATAAGGATTAATTATAAGCTTTGGATCCTGTGGTGCTATGTATCTAGATATCCTTTCCTATGATCTCTTAACTAAAGTTTGCTCCATGTACTTGTGCAGAACTCATACCGTGAAGCTCTAGTGCAAAGTTTTCAGCTTGCTTTTTCGTTGAGAAATGTTGCACTCGTTGAAGGAGGTAAAAACTATCACATCATATTTTGTGCGCCTGCTTAAGATTTTCTTTCCCATTACTCCTTTAAACTTTGTGGGAGGGGGGGGGGGGCTAAGTAGTTGCTTCATCGGGAAAAAAGTTCCAGCTTATCTTTTTGCCTGTATGTTTCCTTCTTCAATGTAGAGGATTTTTAGATCTCAGTTCATTTGACTCTTATTTTTTCAGGTTCACTCCCCCCATCACGTAAAAGATCTCTGTTTGTGTTGGCGACATCTATGGTTATTTTCTCATCAAAAGCATATAATATACCTTCTCTCATTCCCCGTGTCAAGGCTACGCTTTCAGATAAAACGGTTAGTATCAAATGCTGGCAAGCTTTATACACTTTTGCTGACCCTCTGTGGTGGTCTTTGTTCGTTCTATTGCATGTCATCCAGGTTTCTACAAGCACCTGAACTATTGAAAAATTACTCCTTGATGTAATTAGTTGTTCTTTGCACGTCAATGCTTTTTCAGGTTGATCCATTTTTGCATTTGGTTGAAGATAGCAAACTACAAGCTTCTGATTCAACTTCTGTTCATGGAAGAGTTGCATATGGATCCAATGAAGACGATAGTGCTGCTCAGAAATGTCTCTCGCAGATAAATATCACAGAGGAACAGTCAACGGAATCTATGATTTCTTTAATCCTAAAGACCTTTACTAATCTATCAGATGTAAATATTTCTTTGCTAAGTTTTCAACCATATAGTCGTTCCCTGGTAAGCATTGATTCCTAATACGATTTATTCCGGCATGTAGCTTGAAGTGTCAGCTACAAGGGAGAGGTTGCGTAAGAAATTTTCACCAGATGATTCGGATTCCCTAGGGACTCAGTTTTTCAGCGATGCTCAACAGAGAGCTCAGCAGTCTAATTCAGTTGATGTAAGTCTCTAAAGGACTAAATTTAATGTTGATATGCTCTTCCGTCTTCACTTTCTCTGTGATCATTCTTTCTCCTGTTGTGCAGCTGGCCTCAATATTTGACGATGATGGTCCAGATTCATTTCAAAGCGGTTCTAAACATAATGAACAATCAGCCATGGAAATTCCCAATCTGTTGAGTGTCAATCAACTTTTAGAATCTGTAAGTGACTTTGAATATAATATTTGTTTAACCTATTATTTATGCAAAACAACCATGCCTAACTTCCAAGCAAGTGGGGATCGGCTCTATGAATCCTGAATGACCACGCCACTCCATTTAACCTCATCTTAGACCCATATTATACAATAATAATAATAATTCCTCTAATCTATTGCTTCAGCACTTTGATATAACAACAAGAGGACACCCAGTGTTATCCCACAAGTGACGTCTGGGGATAGTAGTGTGTACGCTGACCTTAATCCTACTTTGGGAGGTAGAGAGGCTGTTTCCGATGCTTCAGCACTATGATCTTTGACAGAAAAGCTTTACAGCTAGTTGTACTCGCGAAATGGATAGCTTTTCTTCGTATGCATGCGGCATCTCTGTGTTTCTCTCCTCTAGCGTACTTGCATGTGCTCATGCCTCCGTTTTGTGCTTTTGAAAAAAGAAAAAAAGCAACCTCACAGGATGGCTCTTTTGGTTCATCTCGTCTTCACAAATATTAATGGAGTATCACTTAACCCTTCGGCCGATATTTTAGTTTAAATACCACGAGATGATAAAAAGTATGTCACTCGGATTTTATTTGAGATCAGACCTGTAAAAATGGAGTTTTTAGTTTTTCATTTTGATCTGATTGTTGTCTGGAATTAACTTCCTCTACATCAACGAAGGTTTTGGACACGGCACATCAAGTAGGGAGAATCTCTGTGAGCACGGAACCTGAATTTTCATACAAAGAAATGGCTCATCATTGTGAGACACTATTAACGGGAAAACAACAAAAGATGTACAATTTGATGAATGGACAACATAGACAAGATAATGCACTGATTGAAATATCAGAGAATTCAAGTGAACTGGACGAAGAAAGCGCTTCTGATAGCCAAGTTGACAGTCAGGTCTTGAAAGTAGTCTTTTGTTGGTTTTCTTTGGTTTCTATATAGTCACCATTTATTGTTTCTCCTTTCTCCCCTATTCCCTAATTCATATGCTTATCTGTTTCTTTCCAACATAGGGTATATATTATTTATGTAAAACGAACTTACAGTAGAAGTAGCACCATACATTTCCTGCTTTGCATGATTTAGAGACACGGTTTTAAACTTACTGTTCATTAAACTTTATGGGGACAGGTTAAAAACCAACTCGCAAATCAGAAAGTGGCCAATGTTTCTGATCAACCAACACACAGAACTGTTCTGTGGCATCTTGGAGCAGAATATCAAAGTAATCTGGAGTCCTTCAGGCTACCGGCATCAAGTCCATATGACAATTTTTTGAAAGCTGCCAGATGGTAGATAGGCACAGGGAATCGTTCCGAACAGAAATGTTTGTGAGATAACAACTGCCTTCCTGATGGCAGAGTGATTCTGCATTCGCTCTTATCGGTTGCAGAGCATTTTCTGCAACTGAGAATCCGAAGATCTTCATGTAACACGTCTGCACAGAACGACAGTCGGCGGCTTAGAGTTGTAGATAACACATAGTTTTTGACTCAATACACATCAAAGTTGTTCATTCTTTTAATCTTTTTTTGTAAAAATTTTTCTTCCTATTATGAGGTGAAATATTGTTGTAATGGAGCCAGAGAGAGGCATATTGGTTAAGATGTTAGGTTTTGCTGTCTTAACCAATGCCATTTACTGTTGTATAATATCAAAATGTTGCTTTTCTAGTGATTTTAGATGGAGCTATGCTCTTTTTCTTCTTCTGGTGTATGCAAACACTGCTATTTGAAATGGAGAAAATATTTTCTTTTTTCTGTTCCTATTTTCCTTTATATACGTTGTGACATTTTTCCCAGCTTTGAAAACTTCTCTTTTGAGCCGAGGGCCTATCGGCAACAACCTTTTTTCCTACACAACAAAGTTAGGGGTAAGGTCTGTGTGCATCCTATGCATTTGGATCCCAGTTGTGTGATTATCTGAGTTTGTTGGTTTTGTTGTTGTTGCGTTAATATGAATCATTTGTGGAGAAAGAAGTTATGTACTATCGATGTTTACATCAACCTAAATACATGACATGTTACCAGATCCAAGGATTTCGAACTGAAATATCTTAGTAATCAGAGAAAAGAAAAATGCAAAAGTGATTTGTGTACTGACGGTGAGTAAAGTTGGAACGGTCTAAATTGTGAAAACGAGGTTATGGGAGTGCTCTACAAGAATCATACTGCTAGACGAAGTAACCCGAATGGTGCACCCTAAATAGTGAAAGTCTAGTAGCTGAAAGTATCACGAACTTACATTCTAATCTCTATAGCATCGGACACGTGAAATACCGTTTGTATCACTAATCTTTCTTTGATAAAACTTAAGCAATGTGAATCTAAATTAATCAAAAATTAAGTATATTTCACATACCACTTGATAATGATAAGAAAAATACATACATGCACATGCATCCACTCAAACAGTGTATATAGCAAAACTTCAAACAAAATT